>CAUYQU010025792.1:0-17756 GCA_963574635.1 Cheracebus regulus
TTAGTTTTCCTTTGGCGGATGCTCGTTCCCCACAGAGCCGGACCTTCCCGGGTTCGCTGTGCTTGCTGTGAGACTCTCAGTCCTTGGCGCTTCCAATTGCTGTTTTCCTTGTGGGGATGGGACCAGCCGAGCCCGTCCGTCCTGTATACTCCGCACCGGGAAGCGCCGCGCTGGGGCGCCGGCAAAACAGCCGCGCCGGCCAAATGAGTCGGGCTGGCGACCCGTGTGGCTCCTCTGCCGGGAATCTCCCGGTCTGTGGGCAACAAAAATTCCTCGGAAAGTGCAGCGTTCACTCGTTCTCTGCGCTTTCACTGGGAGCTACATTCCTGGGCTGTTGCTAATTGGCCATCTTGGATCTCTCTCAAGAAACATTTTTAATGATAATGATGGCTAAATGCTGGAGATTTGGAGTTTGAAAATAATAGTTCTTGTCTTCAAAGAGGGACACTCGGAAGCAAACAAGTTCCAATCCACCATAGTAAGTGTGGTGATAGAATTAAGATATCTATGTTGCAGAGAAGACAGACAGAGCAATGCTGTGGGGCATGTGTGTGATGGGATATCTGAGGCCCTCTGCAAAGGCAGGGGATGGAAATCAGTGTGGTATGGTCCAGAAGACTTTAAGAATTGCTAGAGTGTAATGCGCAAGGAGGGAGTGATTTTGTACATCCTTCTAAACAACTTAGATTTTATAAGGTTAGTGGAGGATAGTAAGAAATTAAGGGAGATATGAGGTCACGTTAATGTTTTTACAACAATCTTGTGCTAACAGAAGATGGATGTTGCAAGAGAAGGGCTAGAGGCTGGGAGATTAAGAAGCAGATTACAGGAAGCCAGATAAGAAAGGATTTTCAGAATTAATGCAAAACAGTGGTACTGGAGAGAAGGGGCGTAGATGTCCAGAGCTTTTGAATAAGAAGTGATGATAGCAATAAGTAGTAGCAACATGAGTAGTAGTAATGATGATTAGTTGCTGTTGTTGCTGTAGTAACATTTATTGAGCTCTCAGATCAGTATCAGGTCCTATGATAAGTAAGACCTCTTTTCATTTATAACAACCCAATTAGTACAGGACCGCAATTCCTGATCCACCATTCGAAAATATTTTAAATCCTGAAACCAAAAAGTTTCTTCAAACCCATTTGCAGTAAAACTTGACGAGACTTCTGAATTCACTTAGTGGAAAAATCTGACGTGAAGTGACAGGAGGCTAGTTAGGCTTTGTTTATGTTACCACATGTTTTTGCTGTAGGAATATAAATGTGTTTGATTGCAAGGTGCTGCTCCAGACCCTCCTGGCTACATTATCGAACGTGCAAGAGGTGATGTAATGCCCTCTGTGGGTGTTAGAAATCATACTTTATATCCACTTTATTACTTTTGTAAATTCCAAAGCTTCTGGATTTCCATAACACATCTAACACCAGGGGTTTCAGATAAGGAATTGTGAGCCTATAGCTTTCACTTATGGCTGTGGAAATGGAGGCATAGAGAGATTAAGCAATTTGTCCAGAGACATAACTAGCTAGTGGTAGAACTGGGATGGGAACCCAGGTTTTTTGGACTGGAGAGCCTGAGCTTTAAACCATTTCTGTACTGTCTGTTTAAGTTGGCAGGAAGAGATATTGGAGATTATTTTACAGATGAGGCAACTGATGTTTCTTTTTAACTAGCTTCAGGATATGGCAATGCTTTGCTTTAAAGAGATTAGAAGAGAGGAAGAATTTCCTTTACTAAGTTTACTCAAATGTGTCCTTGTCCAGAAGGAAAGACAGGGCAATGGAGGAAATTTCTGGGGTTGGAGATTGGTGGCCAGCTGTGTCAGATGCATCAGGTAAAGGTGAGAGACAAGAGCTGCCCAACGTCATGGGGTGCCAGATCAAAGGCACTGGAATGAGTGCAACCGAGCAAAATAAAATGATGTCACACATGCATGTACACCCATACACACACACCCCACACCCATACACACACACCCCACACACACGCACACACATGTGTGCACACACACATGAGGAAGCTAGAAGAAACTCTGTCAAAATATTAACAGTGGTAGACTTTGGGTAGCAAGATTATAGATGATTTTAGTTTTGATTCTTAAAGCTTTCCAGATTTTTCACAACAGTCACTCTTAGGTAGTATGCTTTTAAATTTTTAAAATTATAAATTACGTATTTTAAAGACAGCAAAAGCAATAAGTACCTTGTAAATAAGAGATGGTAAATATTTGTTTATTTTCTCAATGAATAGACTTATGCTTCTTGCTAATTGCCCATGAATACCAGGAAGTTTAAAAGTAACATTTTTAAGTACTTGGAGTTATTTTATATTTTACAAAATATTTTTCATTTTTTAGCTATAGTTTTTTGATAAATCTATTTGTTTATTGCAGTAACAACATTTAAAAGGAATAAACATATTTCTATGTCATAATGGATTGTTTGGTAAAAATAAAACAATACTTATGTAATAAACATTCTAGTAATCTGAGAGAATTTAGGCATTCTTTGAAAGCTAATTAAAACCTAATTTTACCTGTATTAGGTTTTAATATAAGAACTAAAGTCTTATATTGTAAAGGGTTATGATATTTTATACTCTCTAAACAATAAAGCATCTGTAAACCAGAGAAGGTAATTTTTTTATTAAGCAGCTAATTCATGCAAGGATGATTAGGGGACTCTGAGAAAGTGGTTGGCTTAATCTCAGGTTTTAAAATATGTATTCTCTGAACTTCAAGTTTTAACTTTCTTTAGCCTTTTACTGAATCACCTTTATAATATTTCGGATTAAAGTAACAATAAATTACAATAGATATGCTGCGTGGCATGATTTTTTTCAAATACAACCTTTCTTTGGGCCTTAGTTTTCTCATTGGTAGCTGTAGATAAAAAGATGTATTTCGTAGAAGTGTGCTGTTAAATGTTTAACAATCAGCTCTCAAAGGAAGATAGAGAAAGGGGGGAAAAAAGCTCAAAGTTGCAGTGTTTCCTCACTCTGTGGTGTAAATATTCCCACTATGGCTGAATTCAGCGTAACATTAAAGCATTATTATATATAGTATTTCTTTACTACATATACAATACATGTACATTATTTTAGCATAGATAACAGTAAAATACAATAAAATGGAAAGTAATGAGCTTTGGGTATTTATTACCTTTGTTCTTAATATAATATTAAGATTTTATAGTTTAATTATTAATAATGGTTGCATTTAACAACCAGCTTGCAAAATTTCTGAAAATTTAACAGTTGATGCTTTGGAGCCAGCACAAGCCAGCTCCATCATTCCACTCACTAGGTGCTATGAAGATTAAAAGGAATCATTAATTTTAAAATCCCTAATAGTGTCTTGGAGGATCATAGGTCTTACGTAAATCTTCATTTTGTTTCCTCTTTCTTCATGTTTTATTAAGCTCCATCCGCCTTCCCGGAGTCCATGATAGCATCTTTAGTTTTAACACCAATTCCAAGGACAAAATAGCTTCATGCACTATTTTGAATATTCAGAAAAACTGGTGAGCAGGACTTACTTCCTCATATTCTTCTAAAAAGGGTCAGCTTGACTATAAAGAAGAAAGACACTGACATCTTCATCTACCTTGTAAATGTATGTTCCTGTTCACAAAACCTCTGTACCTGTTATTCACTGCCACCTTTTTTTATTCTGAATCAATAATTCTTAATTTTCTTTAGCCTACAACTGGCCTAGGAGAGAGAGTTACCTTATAAGAAAATCATATCTGTTAATTTTATTCTGCTTCAGGTAAGAGTTCTGGGAGGTATTTCCACCTGTATATTGGAAACAATATACACCCTACTAATTTTTTGGAGTCACTTTTTGTTTTATTTATTTTCAACTATAAGCCATGTTATTAGAAGCCCATATGTGTCAGAGTTTATGTAGTTTTCTTTAAAATATATTTTATTGTGCTTTTTATGCACAAAAGGTAAAACATGCTCAGTGTAAAAAACGTGAAATAATACTGATAAATATAAAGACAAAACCAGTTACTAATAATACTGCAACTCAGAGAATGCCACTAATATTTCTTTTCCCTGTGTGTGCAAGTTATATAATTGGCATCATACTATGTTTCCAGTTTAGTATTCAGTAGGGATACTTTTTATTAGCCATAATTAATCTAGAAGATTCATACATTATGTATGAGCATTGTTGAAAACAAAGTTTCATTAAATGCACAAACCTGTTTTTCTTTTTTCTATAAATTATCATAATGCCTTAATTTCATAACTTAGTTATGAGGAATCAAACTTGCCAATTCCAAATAATATTATTACTTATACTGAGTTTCAAGGACAGAGTTAGGACACATATACACACAAATGCACACACACAGATAACATAAAATGTACACTTTGGGGACAGGCAAACATGGGTGCAAACTCCAGCTCTGTTACTGGCTGTGTGCCTTAGGACAAGTTACTCCAACTCTTTTTTTTTTTTGGAGACAGGGTTTTGCTCTTGTTGCTAGGCTGGCATGATCTTGGCTCACTGTAATCTCCACCTTCCAGGTTGAAGAGATTCTCCTGCCTCAACCTCCCAAGTAGCTGGGATTACAGGCGCCTGCCACTACACCCAGCTATTTTTTTTTTGTATTTTTAGTACAGATGGAGTTTCACCACATTGGCCAGGCTGGTCTCGAACTCCTGACCTCATGATTCACCCACCTTGGCCTCCCAAAGTGCTAGGACTACAAGCATGAGCCACCGCGCCCAGCCCCAACTCTTTGTGCTCCGTTCTCTCATATGTAGAGTAAGAATACTATCAATACCTATCTGAAAGTGCTTAGGATGCAGGAAGTGCCTTATGAAAGAAAACTATTATATGTTCAGTTTTGACTAGCCCAAATCCTGCGAGCTTGAAACCAGAATAAGATGAGCCACTGACTACAGCAGCAGTGGTCAGAGGATGAACTGTGGGGATTAAATATATAAGTGTTTAGAACTGTGTGTGACACAGAGTAAGTACTTTGTAAGTGCTGTCACTGGCTTCAGTTCATGTACAAGTTAATGGTTAACTTATCCTCCAAACTGAGAAAGTTTTGAGAGTACAAGTGTAATGCTTTGGTTTTGAACAACAGGTGAAAACCAGGACTGTCTGGGGAAAATCATGATAATCTTAGATACACTGAGACATATATTCAACTCTACACATCCACCCAGCTCTCCCAGCTTCCCGGAATATACACTATTAATAGTTTCTTAAAACTCCTTTTCTTCATAAATGTGCAAGCAAACATACGTACATTTTTAAAAACCTTCTTCCTTTTTACATAAAAGATAATATTCACTGTGCATCATTTGCAGCTTCTTTTTTTTCACTCAACAATAATATATCCTGGAGATCACTTCGTAGCAACACAAACTGCCATTCTTACTATTTTTTTGTTGCTGTTGATGGCTGCATTGTATTCCGTTGTTTGGGTATACTATTATCTTATTTAACCAACTCTGCATTGTTGGATTTTAGATTGTTTACAATATGCAGCTACCTCAAATGTTGCTGAGATGAATATTATAGTACATAGGTGTGAGGAGAAGCAGAATTGCTGGATCAGAGGGTATATGCCTTTACAATTTTGAATGGTATTGCTAAGTCTCCCAGCATAAATAAGCCTTGTACCAATTTGCATTTCCATTAGTGGTGTAGGAGAGTGCCTATTTCCCCATAGCATCCACAACAGGCTCTATTGAAAAGTTTTTGTTTTGTTTTGGAAGTTGACAGTTATTTTAGTATAGTTTGAACTTAATAATATGCTACAAAGTAGTTGTGATGGTAAATATCAAAGTCTTATTTCTGACTTTAGTGATATGTCCTTTGAGTTTCCCCATAAGCCTGATCTATTTGATATGGCTTGGCTCTATGTCCCCACCCAAATCTCATCTCAAATTGTAATCCTCGTGTGTTGAGGGAGAGATCTGGTGGGAGGTGATTGGATCATGGGGCATTTTCTTCCACGCTGGTCTCCTGATAGTGAGGGAGTTCTCACAAGATCTGTTGGTTTTAAAAGTGTTTGGCAGTTACTCCCTGCCCCGCCCTCCCCCCGCAACAGTTGCCTTGTGAAGAAAGTGCCCGCTTCCCCTTTGCCTTCTGCCATGATTGTGAGTTTCCTGAGGCTTCCCCACCCATGCAGAACTGTGAGGTAGTTCAACCTCTTTTGTTTATAAATGACCTAGTCTCAGGTAGTATCTTTATAGCAGTGTAAAAACACTAATACATTATTGTTTAAGTTGAGACTTTTTTTTTTATTATATTACATCTTTATATATTTCCTAATTGTTTGATACTTTATCAAGTTTTTTTATTTTAAAAAATTTTCTAATTTAATGTATTATTATTATTTTGAGACAGGATCTCACTCTGTCATGCAGGCTGGAGTGCAGTGGCACTATCACAGCTCACTGCAGCTTTGACCTCCCAGGTTCAGGTGATCCTTCTACCTCAGCCTCCAGAGTAACTGGGACTACAGGTGCATACTACCATGCTCAGCTATTTTTTTTTTATGTTTTGTAGAGACAGGGTTTCACCAAGTTGCCCAGGCTGGTTTCAAATTCCTGGGCTCAAGTGATCCCCCACCTTGGCCTTTCAAATTGCTGAGATTATAAATGTAAACCACCACACCTGACCTTTTATCAAGTTTTAAAAACACTTTTACAGTGCAGCTCTTTCTTTTGGAAAATCTGTATTTTGATTCTCATATTATCTTGATAATTATAAATTAATATTCTTAGTCCTTTATTTATCTTACCAGGATCAGTTATTAGTCACAGGGAAGCATGTTGACGTTTTTCTCTCTTCTGCTTCCTCTCTCTTTCTACCTGATTTTAAAAAATAATATTACCTTTCTTTTTGGGTAACTTTGTGCTGTTAAATGTGACTATATTTTATTATTTGATTTATCAATTTTAACTGATATGATTTGACTGCCAGATGCTTTATATGGAAAATCAGCAATCTTGCTCTATTTTTAAACTCCTTTCCTCCTTTCCCTATCCAATTTCTCTTATTTGCACATGGTCAAGATATTAACATATCAGCATTAGGGTGCTGGTTCTGTCCAGGTACCCTAATCCTGACAGTTTATTTTGGTCTTATTTGAAGAGTTAAATGTATTCAGTGCACTGTTTGTTTATCATACTTTCCTCAGTCATCTCATAATTGTCCTCTAGCATTTTCTTAAGAAAGACTCCAAAGTGCAGTATATCTGTAATACCTATTTACAGTGACCTTTATAACTAAAGGACAGTTTGGCTGTATTTAAAGTCTTTAGCTCTTAATTTCATTCTTTAAAAACTTTGCAAGTGTTGCTATATTGTATTTCAGTGCAGAATTTCTCTGTAGAAAAGTCAGATGCAAGTCTGATTTATACTCCATAGTTTTGCATAGTTGCCCAGATGGTTCTTTAGAGTGTATGATAAACTTTACTAAGACATGTCTCAGTATTGACTACTTTTGTATACATTTTTTGGTACACACAGTAACTTTTTAATCAATGCTTTTATTTTAGGATTATTTATTATTTATTTCTCAATTATATATTTTTAATTTTCTGTTTCATAATTTCATTTAGCTTTCATTTAGTTGTGTTCATTGGAAACTCTGATTATGTATAGGTTGTTTCTTCTTTGTTTTTCTCATATGTTTCATTGTCTCTCTAATCTTTAATTACTTTATCTTTATGTGCCTTTTTTTTTTTTTTTTTTGCTTTTCTAATTTTTAGTCTTTTTGTTCTTTACTGTGATGTCATATCTACTCTTCTGGTGTCTTTTAAAATTTCATCTTTGTGATTTTTTTTCTTCTGGCTTGTTTCCTGGTTTCTACCAACTCTTTTCTTCTTGTTGTTTTTTGATCTCTTGTCTGAATTTTTATATCTATGCTCTGTGGTCTTCCTTAGCAAAGAGGATTGTTTCATTGAAGTTTTAAAACTAATGGTAAGATGTGTTCATCACAATTTTCATATGTCCATGACATTTTCTAAGGATTATGCTTTGTCAGTAAGATTTTTTGCTCTTTTCCACATTATAAAAATATTTTCTCTGTATCATGACTGTGCCAGTTCACATTTTATTGCCCTTCACTCAGCAGAAGTTAGATTTTCCTGAACTAGTTATGCACAGGAAATTTGTCTTTGAGGTGGTGAGAGTCCAGAGTACACTTACGGGTTCTCTCCTTTGCTGCTGCTGCACAGACAGACCATCTTAGTGCTTCTGTGCACTGTCTTCTCATCTTTTCTTAACCAGACTTAGTGCAGCAGGGCTTCTGCTACCAGCTCTGCTCACCTCCCCTCCACATCCATTATTGCAAAAAAGGGAATGTCTTTTGTGCTTCAGGTAAAGCCCTCACTTACAAAGGAGGAAATCCATCAGTGCTGAGTTCCTTCATAAGTCTATTTATTCTTTGTTTTCCCCCTCCAAGGATAGCTTCTGCCTGCTCTGAGCTGCTTTTGGCAGCTCTTTTATATGTGTTGAGACTCTGTAGCTTAAATTCATCTCCTGGTCCCACTAAAAATGGAGTTTGAATTTTTAAAAATTGTTTATTACTGTTATATGATTTACATGAGAAGAACAAAAGTGTTGATTTATGCAGCCATGAGCATATCAGAACCCCTGAAGACTATTTCTGCCAAAATACAAAACAAAACAAAACAAAACAAAGCAGGAGGTCTATGGTCTTGAACTGTACATTGGCTGCCCCTACTTTAAGTTATTCCTGGGTTTTCTTAATGCATAAAGGGGACTTCATATCCCTCTATGAATCCACGTATCTTCTATATAGACCCCATACACTGCTGTCTCCCCTACAAAAAGCCTATAGTTGATGCTTCCTAGAATTTTCTGAAAATAAACCTCTAACTCTTTAACTTCTGCAAATATTTTGTCTTCCAGCTTGCTAGGTTGATGTTTGGTTGAACTCCTAAGATACCCCTTTCTCTTATGCCTCCTCAAGCAGAAGCTATTTCTCAAAGCCACATTACCAAGGCATACTGTCTTCTCCCCTTACCTTCTGGCCATACACTTTTGATCATTGAAGGCCTAGTCCAGTCTTCCTTAGCCTTCTGCCTTCTGATGTTATCCCAGAAAATGCTTCGTTTAATTGAACATTCCCAATTGAACATTCGAGTCTCACATTTTCTTGGCTTCTTTCCTTCCATAGTGACTTTTTCTCTCCTTTACCCCATTTATCCTATTTGTCTTTCCTACTCTTGGCTTTGGTCATTAATACAAAGCCCTTCCTCCAATATTGCTAATCAAAACATTTTACTTTCCAGATCACTTGCTCAAGTATCTCTATATAATGATTCTGTTACCTTGTTAAGATGTCTAAGTTATTGATTGCTTTAATTCTACCAGCCCCTTCCTGTTTCATTTCTATTCTATGCAGAAAATAAACCATGGCCTTCACTTTAATCTCTGTCTTGCAAGCATTCTCAATCCATTGCAACTGCCTAATCCAAGCCCAACTGAGCCCAACTACTTGCTCACATCCAAAGAGCAAGTCAAGACCTCTGGAGAAAATCACACATGGGGGAAGGATGGTATCATCTTTGATTCATAAACACCAACAAACGTCTGGGCCCTCAACAATGCCAAAATATTTAATTTCCTTATTGAGATTTGTATTTATCATAAAATAATTAATATTTTACATCTCCTTCATCCTCCTAAAATCTCTACACTTCTCCCAACCTTCATCAAATGACATCTTTCTGTTCACAGAAGAAATGGAAGCCATCAAATAGGAAATCTCCCTTTTTCCACCACCATATGAAAAGACTCACCTGCGTTTTCTTCCTTGATGATTAACAAAAGAAGCATCCCTTTTCTAATCAGCAGCCAGTGCCTTTTTATGTGCTCCAGATATCACCTATTTCCCCTGCTTTAGTAGGCATTCCCTCTAGCTCCTACAGCTTTGTTTCTGCTCCCTAGCTGGGTTATCCTAGCAGCCTGTGTCCCTGTCATGTCATACTTTATCTTTAAAATGCTTTCTCTTGATCTTGCATCTTTTAATGACAGTTTATAACAAACTTCCTAAAACGTTTTTGTACACATGCTGCTTCTATTTTCTTATCTCTCATTTACGTTTTTATTTACTTCAATCTAAATTCCTCACCTGTTAACTCCACCTAAACTGATCTTGCTAAAGTCAACAATGGACTTCCTAAATTCAAATAGTCACTTTTAAATCTTTGTTTTGAATAACTCATAACAGCATTTAACATAGTTCTATCAAAACAGAACTCTTGATTTCCATCTCTGTACCCTAAATCTCTTCCTTTGCAGTGCCTCCCTTCTCAGAAAAAGGTACCTCCAAATATCTAGTTGCTCATTCTATTCATATAACCAATTTTCTTTCTTTAAAAAAAATACTTATCATTTATTTCTTGTTTCTAACTATAACTTTGTACCCTTTGACCAACATCCTATTTATTTGTCTTATCCCTTAGCCTCTGGTAACTACAATTTTGCTTTCTGCTTCTGCAAGTTTGATTGTTTTAGATTTCACATGTAAGTGAGAACATGTGTGTTTTTTGTTTGTTTCTTTTTCTGTAACTGGCTTCTTTCACTTAGCATAATGTCCTCCAGGTTCATTAATATTCTCACAATTGACAGAATTTCCTTCTTTTTAAAAGATGAATAGTATTTTTTGTATATATATCACATTTTCTTTATTTATTCATCCATTGATGAACACCTAGCTTAATTCCATAGCTTGGTACTGTAAATAATGCTACAGTGAACATAAGAACATAGATATCTCTTAGAAATACTGATTTCAAGTCCTTAGGATTTGTATCCAAAAGTTGGATTGCTGGATTATGTGGTAATTTTATTTTTGGCTTTTTGAAGAACCTACATACCATTTTCCATAATGGTGGTTCTAATTTACATTATCACCAACAGAGTACAAGGGTTTTCTTTTCTGCACATACATACTCCACTCTTCACAAAGCCTCTCAAATTTTCTCCTAGAATGCTTTTCAAATGTACTTCCTTTCCTCCTTTTCCTTTGCCACTGCTTCAGTCCAAGATTTTGTCCTTATCTGACTTGACTGCTATAATGACCTCCTCTCTGTTCTCTTCTATTCCATCCTTCCTCTTTCCCGATCCATTCTTCACACTGATCCAGGGTGATTCATTGTGAACTTACATGATATCAAGTCATTCACCACTGCCTTTAAAATCCAGAATCTTCAACATAGTCCACAAGGCACCATCTAACCCTTGAGTGCCTCTCAAGCTTCAAATGCCTCCTCTTCTCAGCATCTCAGTCATGTTGACTTGAAGACTTTGCATGCTATTATTTTCCTTTGAAATGGAGTCTCACTCTGTTACCTGGTGGCACAATCTCAGCTCATTGCAACCTCTACCTCCCAGGTTCAAGCGATTCTACTGGCTCAGCCTCCTAAGTAGCTGGGATTACAGGCACCCACCACCACGCCTGGCTAATTTTTTTGTATTCTTGGTAAAGACGGTGTTTCACCACATTGGCCAGGCTGGTTTCGAACTCCTGACCTCAGATGATCTGCCCGCCTTGACCTCCCGATGCATGCTATTCTTTCTGCTTGAAATGTTCTATCAATTATTTGGCTGACTCCTATTAATGCACCAAATTCAACTTAAATGTTCCTTCCTCAGAAAATTATTTTCTGACCCCTAAGGGTATCCCTATTATGATATCTCATGCAGTTTACCCTTTCTTTGTGGCCTTTATCCAGTTATGTAGAAATATATTCGTACATTTATTTATTTAATGTCTGTGTCTCCCATGAGAGTCCAGGTCAGTCTTGCGTTCCACTTAATCATGAGCACCTAGCATAGAACATGATATAAAGCAGGAGCACAATTGATATTTGTTGACTGGATGATTGAAAAGGAATCCAGGCTGGGCCTCACTTTGATGCAGAGGTATTTAATGGCATAATCTGTTATATATCAGATAGCCAGGTTTCCTTTCAGGAGTCTATGCTGTGACCTTGGAACTGAACCAGCTGATTTTATGGTAATGAGGCCTTTCAAATTGTCAGCATGTGTATACTTCTGTTTACACTGTTGACCTTTGGTTTGGAGACCTCCAGTCCTTCTGTCCAAACCCATTAACTGACATGTGAGATCTTTCTGATATTCACAGCCAGCTGCATTATTCAGGAAAGCCCATGAATTTTCCTGTCCCCTGACTGCTATGTGCATAGAAAACATTGCCTTTTCACTGTGGTAGTTATGGCCATATATGGTTGGTCCTGACTTATGTCATGGTACCACACTAAAAGTGGGAAAAGGCAGTATTTTGAAAGTCAGTAAACCAAAGAGATTGTTTTCTCTTTCTTAGAATAATATAATGTCCAAACGAGTAGTACCTTATAGCACTAATCCAGACCTTTATTGTACAAGCAAGAAATTTGAAGCCCACAAAAGTAAAGCAATCTCTTCAAGATCAAACAGTTGTGTGATCCCTTTCTTCTCTACACCCTGCATTTGTCTTAGTGAAAAACAATGTGCCAGCTGACTTTGGGCATTTTTTTTTTTTTGATTTTTTTCTGAGTTGTAAAGAGATAGAGCAAAATGAAGATAGGGATGAAATGGGGGAGGGGACATAAATGTTCTTTGTGATATAAGAGGAAGACTTCATTTTTTGTCTCTCAAAATTGTGATAGTAATTGTGATAATAAATGTAAGGATACCTAATTGCACAACTGTTTTTAGTACATATAAGGGGTTCTCAGAAGTCATATGAACATAAACTCTGAAGGAAGTCCTTAAACAGAGTCTCCAAACCCATGATTATGATGCTTACTATTAAGATAATTAGTTATGAATGTTGTTCTCTTATGGACACAGTTCTCTTTGAAAAAGAGTGTTGCTGGTGAAAATGAGATTAATTCTCCTTCCTGAGAAGGTCTCAGCTGTTTCTTCACTTTTTAATAAAATGGGCTTACCAATTTTGTCTTCACTGAAGTCGTTTTTATTTCCTGTCTTGAAACATTTTTGCAGTATTTGCATGCTGAGGCTGAATTTTGTTCAGTGGTATTTGGGTTTCAAGAGCAATATTGCAAAAGATCCTGCCAGTCTAATTGGGAGAGCAAGTTTTGTTGGCTGTATTTCCTATCATGACTGAAACTTCCCTGAAATTTATGAGGAATGAGTAAGTGTAAGTTGTCTTTGCTAAAATATCAGGTAGTGTTATTTCCTGTATATCCACCCATGTGTTGATTAGAAATATTTCTAATCAACACCCTTACCATCCTGTGTGTGAGCTCGTTCTTTCTCACTTTGTAAAAGTTCTTTTGTCTTGTCTCATTTCACCTTATGAGAGGCACAGACATGCAAAGAAAGGTAGAAATTTTTGAGATCACCTGTTTCTGAACCTCCTCTAATTACAGGAATCAGGTGTGAGAGCTCCCCACCATTCAATAAGTCCTTTGCTGCTTAAGAGAAAGAAGCCACCTACAGGGTGGCAGCGGTTTTCTTTAGGCTCCCATATGTAAGGGCCCAAAAAGAACCACATATAATTGGCAACTTTTCCACTGAGTCTGTTCCAATTGAAACAGGGAAGGGAGTTACTATTCACTGAGCAATTAGTACGTAGCAGACACTGTACTAAGTGCTTAATAGAGTTACCATATTACAGGACTCCATTGCAGTTGGTATAAAACATACCAAGGACAGTTGTGCAATTAGGTATTTTTACACTTATTATCCCAATTATACAACTGTCCCATAGATAACCACACCAATAAATGAGTCCTTTGGCTTCCAGTTGGGTTTTAAATTGGAAGTCCAAGTAGAAGATTAGAAGAAAGAATGAGGTCAGGATATGTGTTCCCTTGCCCCTTTCTCTGCAAGGGCACCCTGAGCTGGTTGTATTACGGATCTTCTCAAGACAGCCTCTTCTGTATAACCCTTTTCCTCTGTGCTCTGTCTCCTTCTATTTTCCCTTCATACATATGTGTTACTGCAGTATCTCTTGATGGTCCACTGTATCACACTCATCCTAATTTCAGTGTGCCATCTGTTTCTTATGGGACCTTGACTCAACAGGATGAACCCTTTCTGATTAGAAACTTAAGGCGCTTTCCACTACCTCTTGTTAACACTCACTGGAAAGTGCCAATACTTTAACATGATGATCTGTTGAGTTAAATGAAGTCACTGGCTGCTGGCAAGACCTCCAGAGCATGCATCTTAAATGCCTACTTGCAAAATCTCCACAGCACATTTGTAATAGCACTTGCAGACAAGAGGACCTGTCCTGGATGTGGATCTTATAGATGGTGTTCAAGTGATTGACCATTGATATACAATAGAATAGTTCCCATGAAAAGTGTCCTCTGCTCCAAGAATCTTGTCAGGCAGCCAGTACCACCAATGCAGATTCATTCAATAGCAGTAAGGCTTTGCATCTCCAGGAGAGCTCCTTTAAACATTAAAAACACCTGACAGGAGTATTCACTTTTGACAGAATGGATAATTAGTTGGTGAGCTTTCCAAAAATAGAGCTAGGAAAAAAAGAATGGCACACAGAAAGGAGTGAATTTTTATAAGGGAGGGAGAATGTGCAAAAAAAAAAATCGCATTTGGAGCTTTGCTGTTTTTAGGGGGCAGATCTGTGCAGGTGGTGTGTTACTGTGAGGGAGCCCTTGGAGGCCAGGACCACTGCCTAACGGAGGCAACGTGAAGACATGGAGAAGGGGCAGAAATCAGACATGAGACTGCTGATTTTCTATATTTTTTCCAACAGAAGAGAAGCCCAAAGCAGACAGATTTTCAAGAGTGAGTCTCAAACTGGAGAGGGTCCCCATGAAAGAATAAGAAAGGTGAAAATTTTTGGGGGGTATGTACCAAAGGTCATTCAAATTTTAGGCTTCATCTGGGATCTCTGGTCCCTAGTGGACTCACTGTCTGTAATGAGGTGGTATCTGTGCTTCTTATCTGGCATAGATGAATAAGCAGCAAGTAAGTGCAGCCATCAAGTGATTGGCGTTTTCTCACACAGAAGATCTGAAAATCTTTTTTTTTTTTTTGATGAAGACAAATTGGGGACTGGTGATTGATAAAGAAAGGAGAAGAGAAGATGACAGGATACATAAAATTTAAATGTGACTTTGCTGAGAAATCTTAACCAGTCCAGAAGCAGGGGCATTTCTCTTTTTTAAAGACCTCCTTGATGGAGAGGGGGCCTGGATCTAGAGATCAGGTTGGCTTCTTTGCAGCTGCAGAAGACAGTCTAGATCTGCTTTTCCTCAGGTGGTCCTAGGACTCTCCACTGGATAACATCCAGAGCCTTGTCACTCATGGTAAATACCAGAAGCCAGGATTCAACACAAAAGCAGCCAGCTGCTGCTCATTCCCTTCCATTTTTCATGTCCTGACAGAGATGTCAGGGCAACAGAAGCTTCTCAAATGGCAAATTCCCCTAGCATATGCCTGGAGGCCTGACACTCTCCCATCTATACCAGTCTTGCCTGGCTGGGGTGTGGGCAGCAAGTGGTCACTTCAGGATGTTTGCTGTAAGAAGCATGTTCAAAAATAGGAGTGGACAGGACACTGTTCTATTTCCTTCTGGTGATCACACCTCAGGCACATTCACTTGAATACAGCTTCAGGTCTAGAAGTAGACTTGGGAATGGTTTTTAAGGCTAATCACTGCCAGGATGTTGTTGCTTTTTTAGGTTCCTGTTTGTAAAGGACGGGTGATTTGTACTATTGAATGGCAAAGAAAAAAGGCATTGGGGATCACTGGCTTGAAAGGCTTGCTTCTTTCAAAAGATTTGAGATGCTTTCATAGTAAAATTCCCTTAAGATTTTTATAACCAAGTAGATTTAAAGCAGGAATTACAAAGCTTTTGTGTTAAATACAATCCTAATCATATCTGGATTTTTTTTTTTTAAAGAAAAGAAGACTGTTATAAATTTTAAATACCCTATACTTTAATTCATGAATATGGCATACATTAATTATGGTATAATTAATACATGCTTATTCTGGATTTTGAACAGCAATATCATGTAAGAACTCTTGTTTATAGTTTGCTTAATGCTTTAAAATATAATCCTCTTTTTTCTCCACCATAAAAGTACTATATGCATGTTCATTAAAAACTTAGACAATTTTATCTACAACTTAGAAAATACCAAAATGCACAAAACTAAAAATTAAATTCACCTATAATCCCATGACTGTGAAATAAGTTGAAATTAATATTGTGTATTCTTCTCTAGGCTTTTATCTCATGCATATATCCAGTATTTTTGAGTGTTTTTCACATACAAGTTAATGACATCAATAATACAAATAGAAAAAAAAAACGAAAATACTTTTCTTGCCTCTTTCTAAGGTTGTCTTTGAATGAGTGTTAGCTCAAGCACAGTCCAGGTACTTCCATGTCCTGCTCTGAAGACAAAGCAAGAAAACCATGGCGTCAGTGTGGGAAGTAGAGACAGGTAGAGAGAAACATGCAACTCTGGTTAATACTAAGACCAGAGGATAAACCGTCCTGCTGAATGCATTTGGGTAATTGTTTTACATAGGGGAACAAAAAGATGATTTCTTTGATTGATTAATTCATTCATCAATTAACAATCATTGATTGGCTTCTTAATTTGAGCCAGGCACTGTACTTGGCAATGGGGTAAAAATACAAATAAGATATACCCTTGATCTCCAAGAGCACCCAGTCTGGAGTAGGGATCAGATAAATAACTCTGCAATGACGATGAGGTACCATGACAGTAGTAATTGAGTCACAGGAGTGTGTGGAAGACAAGTCATTTGTAGTGGTAGGAGGGAAAGAAACATGGAGATGTCATGGAAGAAGGGCTCTGTATGCTGCACTAGGGAGTTTGCTTGTAATCCTGAAAGTGCCTGGGATCCACTGAAAGATTGCAGAGGGAGTTAAATGATCACTTTTGTATTTTAGCCAGCACAGTTGGAAACAAACAAGACTTTGACATCAGAGAGCTGCATGACTCTCTGAAAAGCAAAACAAAACCAACCAAAATACAAAAAAGCAAACAGAAAATATTCTTTGAATCTTAATTTGTCCATCTGTAAAATGGAAATAATGATGACTATTTGCAAGGTTGTTATGAATATTAAATATGATAGTAAATTATAAAGAAAACTCACCAAAACCTAATAGATGGCCAGTAAATGGCACTAGCTATTGTTAGTTGCAAGACATGCAAGGTCCTTTAGTCCAGCTTGTTCTTTCTTGTTCTTGCTCCCTAATCTATCCCACACCCTGATTTCTAAGCATACCTATAACTCAATTCTGTACCCCTCTCTAATCACCCCAACCTCAGACCCCTACTTCTTCGCCCAAGTTGTTGCATCACTCCAGTAATCTTTTTTCTCTTTCTATTGCCTGCTTTAAAACTACAATCCATCCTTCAAGACATGACTCAAATTCTCTAGGATTTTAAAGGAATTTTGGAGACAGAAGAGAAATGGCAAATTTCTTATTCAAAATTGGGAGATTGAGTTTATTTTATTTTATTTTATAAAAAGAATGAAAGAGAGAAAGAAAGAGGAAGAGATTTTAGAAAAAGAGAGAAAAGGAGAAAGAAAGAAACAGCAAAAGAAAGAAAAAAGAATGCAAGAGAAAGA
Source organism: Cheracebus regulus (assembly GCA_963574635.1). Taxonomy (NCBI): domain Eukaryota; kingdom Metazoa; phylum Chordata; class Mammalia; order Primates; family Pitheciidae; genus Cheracebus; species Cheracebus regulus. The sequence goes on from CAUYQU010025792.1 coordinate 17,633, forward strand.
AAGAGATTTTAGAAAAAGAGAGAAAAGGAGAAAGAAAGAAACAGCAAAAGAAAGAAAAAAGAATGAAAGAGAAAGAGGAAGAGATTTTAGAAAAAGAGAGAAAAGGAGAAAGAAAGAAACAGCA
>CAUYQU010025795.1:0-36044 GCA_963574635.1 Cheracebus regulus
ACATCTACACATAAGAGGGATGTAGATGTTACTATTTAGAATAGTATAAGAGGGTGTAGATGTTACTATTTAGAATAGGAATGTGCAACTTTAAAACATGTTTATTCCTATATCCTGAATGGTTTTGCCTAGGTTTTCTTCAGAGTTTTTATGGTGTTAGGTCTTATGCTTAAGTCTTTAATCCATCTGTAGTTAATTTTAGTGTAAGGTGTAAGGAAGGGGTACAGTTTCTGCTTTCTGCATCTTCTGGAATATTCTAAAACAAATCTCAGACATCATATCATTTCACTCATAAATATTTATGCATCTCTGTTTAAGGACTTTTTAAAAACATTCACCAAGTCACTTTCTTGCCTAACAAAACTAACAATAATTTCTTAATATCACCCGGGCCATTTTCAAATTTCCTCAATTCTCTCACAGATGGTGTTATTTGTTTACAGATAGTTTGAATCCAAACCCAATTTATATTTGGTTATTACTTCTTGTAAGCCTCTCTTATTTCTAGAACAAAGCTCAGTTCCTGCCCCTTTTTGTGGTTTGCATTTATGGAAAAATTGAATTGTTTGTTCTGTAGAACAGGACAAGGGAAAGGATAAACAAAGTCACATTACAGGAAAATCTGTACAAAATTTTTGTGACACACAAAGAGTTAACTTTCTTTTATTTACAGCAAACTCTTACAAATCAACAATAATAACAGTAAAACACCAATAACTCAAGAAAGGAAGATACTATGAGGATGAGCAATTTACAGAAAATGAAATCACATTCACAGATTCTCTCATTCTGATTTAGCTGATTGTTTCTCCATGGTGTAGGTTAATTTGTTTCTCTCTCTCTCATATTTTCCATAATTTGGTTATTAGAGGCTTGTTTTGATTCAGATTTAACATTTTGGGCAAGAATATTTCACTGAGGTTTGAATTTTAAAATGCTGAAATAGCCAACAATTTATTTTCCCTTTAAAACAAACTAAACAACATAAAAAAAATTGTCCTGGGTAATTAGTAGAAACAATTTGATTTTGCATATCAAATACCCAAATAGAGTAAATAAAACAAAATGACATAAATAAAGAATATCCAAAGGTTAACATTTTCACTAAAAATCTATTCCAAGATGGAATGTCCTGACTTCAGGAATGACTGCCATACACTTTTGAGGTCAAAAAGAGTCAAATTATTTTATTGTATTGTTTTAAAACCATGTTAGTGTGGTAGCTATACAGCCTCCAAACAAAAGTGCCCAGGAAACCATACTTGACCCTTCGAGGGTTTTCTCTTGCCATGAGCTGTTAAAAGCAGCTCCTTCTCTGCTGTATTAGCGCTTCCAGCCCCACACTACCAGAGGTCTTCCCTCGCTGTAAACCGGGGCTTTATTGAATCGCTGTTTATAATAGCAGGAGACTGGAAATGACCTCTCTGCCCATCACAAGGGGTCTCGTTAAGTGTCACAGAATTTGAAGATCCTTTAAAAATATTTCTGTAGGACTACATGAGCTAATATGGTACCATCTTCAAGATATATTATGCAGTTAAAGACTGCATATAGAGTAGGCAAATAAAATGTTTATTATATGCATGGACTATTTTAAGAATGCTTAAGAAACTAGGAAAGAAAATTGAAGAACCAACGACTGGTATAGAAAATAATTTGCATTTCCTTGTAGACCCTCTAATACCATTGGAATTTTTAGCTATGCCTATGTGTTTTGGCTATGTAATTTTTTTTTTCAAAAAATTCACTAATTGAATTAATTAATGCCTTAGAAGTTGGCATGGACCGAATGGTTGTCAGCAGCACTGCAGTGCTGAGCCAGTAGTTTTCAGTTCTTGCCTATGTTTACCAAGCAAGGGAGATGACAGACAGCAGAGGGATTTTCATCTGAAACACTTTTCAGCTTGCTTTTGACCACTTTGAAGAGGGAAACCAAACAGACTTTTGGAACCATTTTCAAGAATCAAACGTGTTCTGAGTTTCAAAGGATTTTAACTCTCAAATAGACCTTTCTCTGGAGTGACATTCCCCACTTTGAGAAACTAAAACAAGTAGCTTGTACCAAAAAAAAAGTATAAATTATGATTACTTCTGATCAAACATGTAATGTTAAGTCTGGAAGAAAGAAAAAGGAACTTCCAAAACAGAGTCTGTTAGTGTTTCCGTAAAACATGCCACGTGTTATACATTGCAAGGCACTAGCAAAGGAAGTCTATTAATAGAATTGAGAAAATAATAATAGGGGCCTGCAAGGACCTGGTCATTTTTAAAGATAGGAGAATGAGCTCTTGGCTTTATGATGTTAGAGCTGTTAAAACACCTGCCAGCAGGACCTCTTACTGTGTGGGTTTTTTTTTTTCCCCCATTACACTGTGTGTGGAAAGACATTTTCAAACAAAGTGTAAAAACCATTCAAGAAAACTCAAAACCCCAATTATGAAGCTTGATAAAGTGGTCAAGAAAAACTGCATTTACAAATCTGAAAATGTCACTATGTGCTTTTATTAAGCCTCAAACTTCGATCCTGTGGGAAAGCCTAATGGCAGAGGTAATCTCTACAGAAAGGAGCCCTCAGTAAGCACAAATCATGTCAAGCAAAAGGGAAAATGTGACAAGTGGATTTTAAAATAGCACAGATTTAATTTATCTGGGCCAGAACCTCTTCCTTCAGGGTGACAAAGACATGTAGTCACTGAAGGGGAAGCTTCCAGAATTGCTCTGTATTTGAGTACCATGGCTCCAGATCACCCTAGAGGTCCTGAGCTCCTCCTTGTGTGAGACTTTATTCTAATAGCTCAGCCCATCCTATCCTTTGCCTAACTATGTAAACATCTTGAGGGTGGGACTTGGAAACCTTCCTGCAATTTTTTGCCCTATTAGCTGATCAAATTCCTCATTCATTCCTTAGGGTTAAAGAATACAGAATATTCCAAAGTGTTAATGACACTGTAAGCATAGTGTCATGATTTAAGGCCCCTGGTGGAGCCAAGTGGACTTGGGAGTGAATCTTAGCACTACAAACTGGTAGCTATAAGGCATACCCCAGAGGCTGAAGTAAAGATTGAAAATTATAAAGCGGGTCACCTTTCACCAGAGACTCCTCACTCTAGAATAGACTCTCCCTTCTAGGACCCCCAAATCCAGTGGGAAAGGCAGGCATGTGGACTAGTAATTATAAGAGCAATTACTAGTAATTACAGGAATAATCAGAACCTAAGAGAAATGTAACGTAAGTCCTCAGAAGCCCAACTGGGAAAGCAGGTGGTTCAGGGGGACCCCCTGACTTGGGGAAGTCAGGGTAGGATCTCTGGAAGAGGAAACATTCTAAACACCTGTCAGGGGGAGAGTCAGGGAACACCATTGTTAGGTAAAGATAAAACAGCAGGTGGGAAATGATGGCCCACTTGTAGGCTCTGGCGCACAATGTGACAATGACTCATCTCTCATCTTGCAAGAGTTTGGCTTTTGAAGGACTTGAATAACTCCATGAGGGCTGTGGCATATGCAATACATGTCTCATAACCAGGCTTGCCACACTGTGGTTGCAGCAGGACAGAGAGCTAGCCCTCTTCCTCTACTAGGCAACACCTTGTGTGCCTTTCTTCTGTTCCCATCTCCTGCTTCATTTATTTCCCAAGAGGAGGAACTATTAATCTGGACAGATTGCAGGGTGTCAATTAGGCCACAGACACTAGTGGGCAGGAGCAGCACATATAAAATGATTATACCTTTTTCCTGAACTCAGGTATCCCTGCCCCATCCCCACTTCCAGGTGTTCTGAAGCATCAAGCACTTTTCACTAACCACACTGTGTGCTTGGAAGGTCTCTTCTAGTGAAGCCCCCCTAAGGCTCCAGATTCTGCAACAGTGGCGGTGGTGCGTAAGAAAAACACAATAAATGGTAGCTGGATTGAATCATGGTCTGGCTAAGAGAAACTTTATCCTCTTGCTTAAAAATTGCTTATATTTGGCCCAAAGCTAGATACTGACACTAGTTTTAACATATTTGGGATTCAGCTAGGTAACTAAATTTCTTGGAAGCTATTACTAGCACCTGCTTTTACTCAGGCTGAGATTCCAAATGGCCAAGGGGTTTCCTGGTTCAGGGTCTGGGGAAGATTACTGTCATGAAGAGATGTATCCCAAGGTTAGCAAGGCACGTGAAGCAGCACAGTCTTTTTCCTGGTGCAGATTTCTGCAGACGTGCATGGTGCTGGAGCCAGCAACTGTGGCGGAAGCCTCCTAGTTCCCATGGTACGCTTCCTCCTCCTAGCACAGGCTGTAGCTCTGTGGTGTCACTTTGGGGCTCATTTCTGAAAGCTCATCCCAGATTTTGTCTCTCCAGCACTCCCAGCAATTCCAAGGAAACATGTAAAAGTGTCCACAGACATGCCAAAGGTCACAGAACAGCTCAAAAGCAGATCTGGCAAAAAGAAAGCAAAATCCTGTAACAGTGGCCTCAGCCTCTCTGTTTTCTTCCAGATGTGCACATGGCTCCCTCTATCCCCTCAGTCAGGTCCCTGCCTAAATGTCAGAAAGACCTACTCTAACTTCCTGTCCGCCATAATTCCTCTTCCCAACAGGCATTCTCTCTCCCCTTCTTCTGCTTTAATTCATAGCAATTACCACCCCTGACATACTACATAGTATATATGCATTTATTGTCTATGAACTCCCTCTAGAACACAATCTTCTTGAGAGAAGACACTTGCTCACAGAATATCCCCAATACCTAAAACAATAACTAGCACATAGTAGACAAATGAATCCTAGTTAATAATTATAAAGCTCTTCATTCGTGCTCAGAATTTGATATAAATTTATCAAATTCTTATACCAATCTAATGAGATGGATGATTCACCTTTTTCGAATGAGAAAGCTGAGGCTGAGAGAGATTAAAGAACTTACCCAAAGTGATTGAGGTTATTCAGTGGCAAGACCTAAATACAATCCAGGGCAATTGAACCATAGGCCTGCGTTCCTCACCACACTATGCTGCACATTGAGATTCTACTACCTTCCTGGCTCTCCTCCTCTGAATCTCTAGCAAAGATACCTCCAGCACTGCCCTTATTTTTAGAAAATATGTAAAGTTATTTTCTACTGACATTATTCATGGGAAAATTTTCCCCAAATAAAAGGATAGTACTTCAAAATGTTCAAAGACACACAAATGAGAAAACAATGAAAAAGGTCCGCAAGGTATATGTCCAGAGTAAATCTGCTCCATAGAGTTTGGTTCTTATTTTATTGTTAAAATCATTATCTTTTTTTTCTTCTTAAGTGACTTTTGAGAAATACTTTGAGATGGACAATTTGGTTGACAAATTGAAAAAACTCCAGCTATTTCTAACAAACATTAGATCCTTGATAAATCGGTATTCTAGGTATTTTCCTGGAGATGTGATTTTGTATGGGCATTGGGGTGTCAAGGAAGGCTCTCTGTACTGTCCCCCTTCTCCTCACACCAAAATTGCCTCCTGGGCCATCTTGCTGACACACCTGGAGTTACACCATTAACCGTGACTCTATGTCCTGTTAAAATACGTCTCCTGAGAGAGACAGCCCGTTAGTTTCTTCAGGCTTTTAGGTGAATGTATCCACGTGTTCAGGAAAACATTTTTTTAATAGGGAGATGAGTAGGGAGTCCATAGGACCTGCATTCCTGAGTGAGGACAGGGATTATAAAGGAGGGAGAAAGAAAGTGAACCCTCAGGTGTCTTTTTTTTTTTAATCATACTGTAAGTTCTGGGATACATGTGAAGAACACGCAGGTTTGTTACAAAGGTATATGTGTACCATGGTGGTTTGCTGCACCCATCAACCCATCATCTACATTAGGTATTTCTCCGAATGCGCTCCCTTCCCTAGCCCCTCACACCCCAACAGGCCCCGGTGTGTGATATTCCCCTCCCTGTGCCCATGTATTCTCATTGTTCAACTCCCATTTATGAGTAAGAATATGGGGTGTTTGGTTTTCTGTTCTGTGTTAGTTTGCTGAGAATGATGGTTTCCAGCTTCATCCATGTCCCTGCCAAAGACATGAACTCATTGTTTTTATGGCTGCATAGTATTCCATGGTGTATATGTACCACATTTTCTTTATCCATTGCCTGTCATTGACAGGCATTTGGCTTGGTTCCAAGTTTTCGCTATTGTAAATGGCAGCAGGTGTCCTTCTATTTGGCACATGTAAAATAGGAGTGCAAATGGGTTCGATAACACAAATAAAATATTTTTTAAATTTTTTGTAAGTTCTAAGAAGGCAAGGACTAAACCTGTTGGTATCCTCTGTACCTCATACATGAGCACAGTGCCTGGCATATAGTAAAGGCTCAGTATTTCTTAGGTAGAAATGAGTGCAGGCTCCTGAGCATGCCCCAGGATCTTCCCTCCCCCTCTTCTGGCATCCCCATTCCTCAAGCCTTCTCCTTCTCCCCATCTTTCTACTTTCTCTCCCACCAGCTCCCTCCAGTAAAAGTAAATTCCTTCTCTGAAATTCTCCAGCAATGTAACTTCCACAGGGAATTTTATGAAAAATTAATCATATATAGACAGTGAAATCTCTCTGAAGGTTTTGTTGAAAAGCTAGTTATCTTTTGTCATAAAATGTTCCATATGTTTATATCTTATCTCCCCATCTGGATTATAAATGTCAGAAAGGTAGAGGCTTGACAACTTTGCTTCTTCAATGCTTTTCATACAAATATAAATATTGATTGGATTTTATAAGAAACTCTCATGTTTATGTTCAAACAAACTAAATGGGAAAGGAAAAAGCAAGACCCCAGGTATATTATCTTACTGTTTCAGTGCGTCTCAAAAATGGAATTTGAAAGTGCTGGATTAAATCGGTTTCATCATTCACGGCACACTAATCTCAACTGAATAACATAATTGATTTTTTTAAACTAGGGTAGTCCTTATTTATCTGGACAAGCAACGCACAATCACACACATATATGTTATGACTTTACTTGGGAAAATTAAGAGAAAATCCATAGCTATAAGTGCCAGCAGCCTAGCATTATAATAGCTTCACTTTTTCTGATTTAGAAGAGCTGTGTTTGATGGCCGTAAAACTGATGAAACATAGCACTTTTCCTTATGGTTATGTTGAAATTTTTATTAACACTCTTACAAACTGCAAAATTTTAAGGTTTTTGTTAAGGTTGCATTATATATTCTTCATATCTGTTTTTTTCCCATGATCAGTTCTCATAACTACAAATAATCTGTGTTCTTTTTCTATATTTGATTCCTTCGAATGTATCTCTTTGAAGCTGTGAGGACAGAAAGCATGACTACACATCAGCATCTACATAATAAAATGTACTCCCCCCTACCCACCACCTTCTCTATTTGGTTATTATAGGGTTGTAAGTTCATCAGGATTCCCCCTCCCTTCTTCCCAATCAAACAAATCAGTGAGGAAAACTAGAAAATCTACCACCACATCAACTGCCAGCAGGATATTACAAACAGATTAATGTGGATTTTTGGACATTGCTATGGACCAGATTTTGCACTTGTCAGTCTTGTTGCACTTGTTGGAAGCACTGTCTCTTAGGGAAGTCAGGCTTTATGTGATCACACATAGCTAGTCATGACAGCCCATAGCACACTGAGAAAGCACTTTAATGGCCGGCGGATTCCGTGCTGTTCTCAATAAAAGAGAGAATCATGCATACTTTAAAAGACAGTGCAAACCTATGAAATAAGGATTGACACTGGCTTCACATATCTTGGTTTTGAGGCAATATAGGAACAGAATTGTATTTATCCTTTACCTGAAAAATAATGTGAGAATAATTTTGCTCACTCTTTCCAGAAAACAGAGTCTTTGGGTCAAAGAGCAAGTAACTTTTTGTCAACCTCTACCCATCTCCACCTTGTAGTGAAACCACTGCCAGAGATTCCCTCATGCTATATTTAAAACACATGGACGATCTCTCCAAAACCCAACACTTCCTCACTAGGTGCCAGGCACTATTAAAACGCTCCATATATTTTTAATCCTTACAACAATTCTCTGAGGCTGGTGCTTTTATCATTATCCAATTTGAAAGATGAGGAGACTGAGAAAAAGAAAGGTCGTGCCCAAGCTATTCAGCTGAGAAGTGGCAGAGTATAGATGCAGACCCAGGCACCCTGAAGCCAGAGACTGCTCAAGCTCTAAATCCCTGCACAATGCATCTTCTTACTTAATAAATACCTAATAAGCAACCAAATCCCCACCCCACCTATGACTCATACCGCTATTCTTCTTCTTTCTTTTTATTGGAAGCAAACTTAAGGATGATATCAACTTGGATTTTTTCACTTCAACTCAGACAAAAAAGAAGTCGCATCCTTCTACTCTCTTTAAAACTATGTTAATTTTGTGTATCCCAATACCTTAACTAAGAATCATTTTTAAATTATCAAAGGTTTGTGTTAGTGTTGCATTACTCTCTTGGATGCTGTGGTTCTGTTTAAGAGCTTATTATTTTCCCCATAAGCCAGTGTGGGGAGGAGGTAATATGTATTTTTGGCTCTTGAATGCTGCTTGCCTCTGAATCTCATTATGGCAAGTCCCATTCTGAAGCTGAGCTGTAGCTCTAGACAAATGATTGGATGAAGTTTTAAATAAACATACAACATTTACATTATGCTGTTTCTTGAAATGATTTATTGTCATTTTCTTCTTTCAGTCCTGCTCTTTGGACATAAAAGACACAAGCTTTTGCAGTTTATACAAATCAAATCCTCTGTTTGCTCTGATTAAGCATTCATGAGTCTTTAATACAGTACAGGCTGTAGATTTGGGATTATTCCCTATGGGAGTGGTGGAATTAAATACATTAGCCAACAGAGATAAGGGAGGGTACCAGAGTTTAATTGCCATAAAAATAGATATGTTGAGTAACAAAAATAGAAGGCAGGAAAACAGTCTGTATTCTTATTTTCCGCCATGGTGGATGAAGTTCTATAATCCTGTGACTTGCAGCCTCTTGAAAATTCTCCAAAGCCAATGGCCTAGAAGATGTAAGGAGTCAGTGAAAATTGTGCCTGGGGACAAGTCTACTCGCGTTCCTAAGAAGCCTTGTGTCTAGGAAGATTATGAACAGTGGGAACCTTGGAGTTGCTCACTGTGAAGAGCTTTCAGCTCTGCTGGTACTGGACACAGGTGTCAATCAGCAGAGTAGCATTACATCACCCAAAGCTCCCAGGCCTCTCAGAGGCTTTTCAGAAACGTGAAGAGAGTTACCACCTTCCTCTGTAGCCCCAGTCAGTGACTGGACAGAGAAGAAATTTCCATAGGTAATTCTGATAGGCAGCTTTTTCATTTTTTTTTTTTTTTTTTTTTTTTACTATTTTATAATTGGCTGGTCTGTCAGAGTTTTCTTTTTAATTCTATTTGTGGCTGTTGTAAATGGATTTTGTCATAGTCCCCCAGAAGCTGACACTTGCAGTCAGCCAGGAGGTTGGGAAATTGTCTAGTTAATTCACATGAAACAGGTAAAATAAAAGCATTTTTTAAAAGTTCTGTGTGAGTTGCATATATTTTCCCTTCAATTTAGGAAGCTTTAGCTTTTCTGCTTCTTAAGTTTAAATCTGGATTGGGTAAGGGGGAAACAAAATGAAGTCTTGTACTTGTGAGCAATGAGAAGCGAGAGAAACACCTCAAGAAATAGAGGTTTCTCAGAATGGGGGAAAACTTAAATTTAAAATATGTTAGCTGATTCCATTTATTTGAAATTCTAGAAACAGAAAAACGTATGTATAGTGACAGAAAGCAGATCAGTGATTGTCTGGAGCCAGGAGTGCCGGGGGAAGAGGATGATAGACAGAAAAGGAGCACGGGTGTTGGAAATGTTCTACATCTTAATTGCAGTCGATTGCACAAACCAAACTCATCAACCCGTACACTTAAAATGACTACATTTTACTGTATGTAAATTATACTTCAATAAGTTGATTTAAAAAAAATATACTGACATAAGTTCCTGAGGAGCCATGGGAAACTTCTCTAAATCATCCTTTATTTTAACATAAAATAGTTGAGCTAATACTCCAGGAGTCATTAACGGTAGAATGGATTTTTTTTTTTTCCCAAACAAAAATAATATATATCCATCAGCTTTAAGTGCTGAGCCGACAGGCTGAGCTGTTGTTGCCAACTGCTATCTGAGAAGACGTTTCAGGCTGGCTCTGCGGGCGGAGCCGCGGCTGCACGCTCGCCCCGAAACTTCCCACAGTTTTCCTCGCTGCACACCAGTGTGCATTCCCGGTAACGGACTGCAGGGCAACCACCTTAGTTGCAAGCTGTGCTTTAATCTCCCACGTGAACATGGAAATAAGGATCTATCAATCTCAACCTCGTACCCAGTGTATCTTTTTTTCTTCATCCCCGGAGTGGCAGTTCTGGACTATTATCCATGTTTCCACTCCCCGAGGTCAATTAGACACGGAGCAGAAAGGTGCACGTGGTCCGTTCCAGCGCCTAGAATGATGTGTAGTCGGAGCTGGAACGGTCCCGGCGCGGGGTGTGGGCAGCCCTTTGGAGCTGGAACCAAGCCCCTCCACGGGATCCCGGGGCCTGAGGAGCACGAAGGCTGTCTGCGGGCCCCAGCCAAGTCGGCCCCTCCTGCCCTGCACCCACCGCTTTCCCTTCCCCCCCCTTACGCCCCTCCCCCCACTCGCTCTTCCCCCACGCCAGGGACGCACTGCCCTTGGTAGATGCGGGGAGTTTGGGTTTTGTGATTCAACAGTTGATAGTGAGCATTCCCCCAAGAGGAAAAACAGCCAGAGCCAAGACATTTCTTTCTCGCTCTGTGGTCCTGCAGGCTCTTGGAGTGTTTACACGAAACTCCAGGCCCGGGAAGAGAATTTACAGCCTTATCGCTGGAATTGAAGGCGATGTCGGTTGAGTGGGTTGGCGGGGCGGGGGGCGGGGGAGGATGTGTGTCTCGCCGGCTCTTTTTCCAAGGGAGACTTTCGGCTTCGTGTAGGCGGTGGTGATTTTATTCTCTCTCCCTCTGCCTGAAGTTCTTTTTTGAAGATTTTCTGTCATGTTTATTGGGATAATGAGGATTTATTTTTTGCTTCTATTCCAGTATTGTCAGGAAATGATTTCTATAGAAAAGTATTCTCTTAAAAACCACAAATTAGATGTAATCAATGTAAAGATTGCTGGTCAGTATTTCTCTCTTTAAAAATGTATCGATTATTAAGAATATTTAAAATATACGTGAGGTATAAATAACAATGATACAATGAATAGATAGCATAAGGAAAGAATATAACCACTTCCTTTAATACCCCTGCTCCCCATCTCCTCCCTTCTCATCCTGAATTTTCCAGTAGCCATGCCTTACTACCTTAATATGTAATTTTATCATGTTTCTCTGAAAAATTATGTCTTTAAATTTCTACGTGTTTTAGAACTTTATATACACAGAATCGTATTAGACATATTTTTGTGGCTTATTATTTTTTTTCCAAGTGACATTATGTTCCTAAGGGGCATTCGTTTTGTTACCTGTGGCTATAGTTAATTCCTGTTCACTCCTGCATCCGTCCATTCTACTGCTGATGGCCATTTGGGTTACTTCCCATTTTTTCTATTCAAATAATGTTGCCACTAACGTAATTATAAAGAATTCTCCAAATGTACACCCTAGAATTTCTCCAGGTCTAGCTGTGAGTGGAATTGCTGGGTCATGGGTATGTGCATTTTTGCTGATAATGCCAAATTGTTTTGTTTGCTGGATCTGCAGATTTACCCTCTCACTAGCAATATACACGTAGAAATTGTCCATACTCTCACCAATATTTAATATTGCCAGATTTTTTTTTTGCCTATTTAGTGGTAAACAAACAAATTATTATGGATTTTAGCTTGTCTTTCTCCAGTTAACTAATGAGGTTGCACAGCTTTCTGTATTGGCTATTTGGGTTTCCTCTTCTGTTTACACTGCCCATTTCCACTTGTTATGTATATTGCAAATACTATATCTTGATTTGTGGCTTTACATTTCACTATCTTTAAGGTGAAGTTTGATGAACCTCAGTTCTTAGTCTTAATGAAGTTTGATTTACTAATCTTTGTCTATGTGGTTTGTGGGTTTTATGTGTCTCAAGAACTCCTCTAATTCTTGGTTATAAAGATAGTCTATATTGTCTTCTAAGAGTTTTATAAATTTACCTTGCACATTTAACCACTAGAATGGATTTCCATATGTGAGATAAGGTATAGACCCAATTTTGGTTTTTATCCTATGGATAGCCTATGGATATGATCCCACCATCACTTATTGAGAAGTCCCTGCAACATAGTAGCTACTGTCATAAACTAGGTATCCATATGCTATGGGCTGAATTGTGTTTTCCAAAAATTCACGTTTTGAGACCTTAAGTCACAGTATGATGGTGTTTCAAGACAGGACATTTAGGAGGCAATTAGAATTATATGAGGTTATAAGGGTAGGGCTTTATAAGAAGAAGAGAGAGATTGCTGTCTCTCTGCCATGTGAGGATATGATAAGAAGGTACTCATCTGCAAGCCAGGAAGAGGCCTTTACCGGAAACCAACTTAGTCACATCTTGATTTTTGGATTTCCAGTTTCTAGAACTGTGAGAAGTAAATGTTATCTAAGCCCACCTAGTCTATGATATTTTGTATGGCATAACAAGCAGACTAATATATACATATCTTTTTCTTGGATTCTCTATTCTGTTTCTTTGATCAATTTGACTATCCCTAAACCGATGAGATATTGAATCAATTATTATTTATTACAAATGGTGATATCTGTTAAACTAAATTCCCCTTCATCCATATAAATATTAGACTCAGCTTGTCAGTTCATAGAAAAAAAAAACCCTTTTGTATGTCTAATGAAATCATATTGAATCTAAATATCAATTTGGGAACGCTGTCCTTAAAAATATTGAAATTTCCAATCTATGAACATGGTATATGGTGTGATTAAGCCTTCTCTGTTGTATTTCAGTAGAGCCTTGTCATTTTATTCATAGAAGTTTTACACATATTTTTACAAATGTATTCCTAGAATCTTCATGTTTTTAATTATAAATTAATGGGATCTATTTAAAATTTCCTTAACTATTCAGTGCTAGAGTATAGAAATGCAATTGATTTTCATATTGATTTTTATATCCAGCAACTTGTAAATCTTTTTCTGTAGATTTTCTTCTACATAATGATTTTATTTGGAATAAGATAGTTTTGTTATTATCCAATCCTACACATTTTACTTATTATTTATTTTGGCTGTAATTGCATTGGAGAAGACCACTAATACTAGGTTGAATAGAATTAATAATAGACAATCTTGTCTCGTTTCTGACTTTAAAAAGAAGGCTCTCAATAATACCATTAATTATGATATTTCCTGTGGATATACTTTATCAGGTTCAGTAAGTATAGTTCTGTGCCTTCCTTGATAAGATACTTTATTATAAATGTGCATTCAATTTTGTCAACAGTTTTTCATTATTGAGGTAATCATATGTGTTTATAACTGTAATAACTTTTTAAAATTGATTTCTAATGTAGTCTAGGAAAGACTTTATTGTGATATATAATTTTATTTTATATTGTTAGGTTTTGTCTGCTTCTCTTAGTAGTTTTCTATCACATATTCCAAGTCTTTATTTCTTAGATGCAAAATAATTTCACTAGTCTTTACCTAGTCCCAGTGATACTGAGCCTTAGAAGCGTTACTAAAATTATATTCCATTTTGTGACCTTGAAACATACGCTTCCAAATAAAAACCTGTTTCATGAGCATTGTGGAAGCACCATGTAAGCTTGGTATTTCAGTTCCCAAGTATATTCTGTACCCTTTAATTTAAAATATTGAATTCATTATTTCAGCAACTTTTCAAGCAGCATGAGAAACACCTAAATTTCTTAGACTGCATGAAGGTGGTTGTATCTATGTGTAAGAGACACTCGATTTATTTTTGTGCTTTCAAGTAACTGTTCTTATTGGACTTTCATGCTTGCCTGGATTTTCCTTATAATTGAATTATGTGCTTTTCTAAGATGGGCACTGCAGTCTTTAGTCCTCATCTGTCCTTCCACAGTATTAATACACATGAACTAGACTGCCTCAGGCTTTCATGCTTCTGGAAAATCACTTAAGAATTTTAAAATTTTGTCTATCTCTGTAGCCAGGCTTCCCATAAGGAAGAAAATAAAACTGAATTAAAGATGCATTCCCTAGAAAACAGTGTAAGGGGCAAGTAAGTAGCAGATAACTCAGAGGAACTCCTGAGAGCACGCGACTTGGGAGATGCATTCAATCTGAGCTTGCCCTCCGTGTCTGTCTTTCTACCGCCCAGTTGATTTTTGAAAGGAATTAAACATTTTACTTTGTTAGTGATCCCTTTTTGTTTGGGATCCCTTTTATGGCAATAGGGCTGAGACCCTCCATTTTATCAGAGGTGTCAGTGGACATGAATGTTTGGAAATAAAAATGATTGAACAGGGCCATTATGTGGAAGAATTTTTGAAAAGTGAGGGCACAGCAAAAACAAATACTATTTTAAAACCTGGATCTACTGACCTTGGGAACCTCAAAATCCATCATTTACCAAGTAATGCTTTGCAGCTTGCCATTGCTCATCTAAACACTGTAGTGAAACATACTACTCACTAGGAGTCCCTAGTTGGCTTGGCTCATAATGGGACCTACTGCTCCCAGTTTAAAACCCAGTGCCATACTTCTTAGTTTCCTACTACTGGGTGAAAGAAGGGGGAAGGTGAAAACTCCGAGGCTTGAAGGTATCCCTTCAGGGCTTCATGAAACAAACTTGAAAGCCCTTGAAACAAGCTCATAGAGGATGGAGGGAAAGCTATCTGTTATGATTTAAAATATTCTAATCAATGACACCTTTACAATTAGAGACGCATGTGGACACCCTAAATAATCTATGGCATGTTGAGTTTAGTCAACCATAAGTGATTATTAGAATATTTTGAGTTTGCTTTAAAATATGCCAGCAGAGGAGAAAAATATAGAGGTGGGGAATACATGAAACTAGGATGGTAGAATGTGGATCTTTATTGAGGATGGGAGAGGAATAAATGAGTGTTCATTATACTATTTTCTCTAGTTTTGTGGAGGCTTGAAATTTTTGGCACTGAAAAAATTCAGCAATTAAAATGGAATGAAAGATGTCAACCTTATGTTGTTAACACAGGTAAACTTTGGTTCCTACTCATGATAGATGCACTACTCAGATCCCCATACAGAAATAAAGCACATTCCCCAGCTGCTGGGAATGGTCCCACAGAAAGCCTTCTGCCATCGGCCCCTTATGTGGATTGTCTTGCTAGAGAGGGAGCCACCTTGCCCTAGGTTGCACCCTCCTGGGGCATCCTCCTCCACTGATGGATGTGGGAGTGATAATGGTCCAGTCTCCCTGCTTTTATATCCCAGCCTCAGCAATCCCATGGCTGAGGCTTCCATTGAGACTTCACTGCAGCTCATCTTCTCCCTCTGGCCAATCTTGTACCTTCTCCACCTCTTCCACAGATGCTGATCCCAAGAGCACTCCCTAGTAAACTTCCTCCAAGCTTATTCAGATACAGTTGGCTTCTTCAGGGAACCCTACCTGAGATGCTAGTTTAAACAAAGAATCTGAGAATGTTAGAGATAAAAGGGAGGGACCTAAGTGCTTTCTCAATCCAAATCTCTCATTTTACAGGTAAGGAAACTGCACACCAGAGAGGTTATATGATTTATCCCGCACCAATCACTTAACTAGTTGATGCCAGAGCTGAAATGATAGAAACCAGAATTCCTAACTCCCATGGGCCAATCCATTGCCCTGTTCCAAATATTTCACTGGTTCACATAGGCCCATTTTGAAAATAAGTTGCTTAGTTGATACTATTTGGTCTTGCAGTATGACAGCCAAGCGACTCTGATATATCACATACTTTCGATTGCTTGTAACAGAATAGTCAATTAAAGGTAGGTTGTAGCAAGCACATTTATTTTCTCATACACCGAGAAGGAGAGTGTAGCAGTTAGAGATGTCATCAGAAGCCCAGATTCTTTCTTCCTCTCTTTTATAATATGTTCAGTATTTGGTTTTTTAATGTTAGAGTCTCAAGAAGGCTGCTATAGCTCTAGGCTTCACATTCTTCAGTATCAATGTCAAGGTAGAAAAAAGTGTGTTTATTAATTATCATTTTGTAATTAGAGAGAAAAGCCTTTCCTAGAAGCCACTCAGCAGAATTTTACTAACACCCCCCTGAATCCTGTGCCCATTTGAGGCCTCTCTAGGGAGATGACTAACTAGGAAGACAGGGGGCTGAAGGCCACTGGGTAGCCAGCATTATGACTGCTACCTCTGATATAATTTTCATCCTCTAAACTACCTGCTCATCCAGGGAAAGGTGTTCATTGCACATGATATTATCTAATTAGCACTTTTAAGATAGCTACTCACCTGAGAGGTTTAACTGGCCACCTCTGATACACACACATATATGTACACACACACACACATATATATAAATATAACCTCCCAGTTACCTTTTGTTTGTGTGTGTGGTGAGAACATTTCTAAGATCTGTTCTCTTACCAAATTTTAAATATATATACACACACACACACACGTGCACACATACTTATGTGTGCGCGTGTGTGTGTGTGTGTGACAGGTGTGATAGGGTCACACTATTGCCTAGGCTGGAGTGCAATGTCATGATCAGAGTTCACTAACACAAAGACTCAATTACTTTAAAACAAAAAGGATATGTTTTATTTTTTCCACCATTATTAAGGTATAGTTGACAAACATTGTATATATTTAAGGTATACAATATGATGTTATGACATATATATACATTGTGAAATGATTATCTCAATAAGTAAGCTAATTAACATACCAATAGCCTTCCAGTTACCTTTTGTTTGGGTGTGTGGTGAGAACATTTCTAAGATCTGTTCTCTTAGCAAATTTTAAATATATATGTATATATACACACACACATATAGATGTGTGTGTGTGTGTGTGTGTGTGTGTGTGTGTGTGTGAGACAGGTGTGATAGGGTCTCACTCTATTGCCCAGGCTGGAGTGCAATGGCATGATCATAGTTCACTAATACAGACACCCAATTAATTTAGAACAAAAAGAATATATTTTATTTTTTCCACCTTTATTAAAGTACAGGTGAAAAATAAAAATTTGTGTGTGTGTATATATATATATATATATATATATTTTAAATTGAGACGGGGTTTCACCATCTTGGCCAGGATGGTCTCCATCTTTTGACCTCCTGATCTGCCTGCCTCGGCCTCCCAAAGTGCTGGGATTACAGGCATGAGCCACCATGCCCGGCCCCAAAAATTGTATATATTTAAGGTATACAATGCAATGGTATGATGTATATGTACATCGTGAAGTGATTATCACAATAAGCTAATTAACATACTATAACCTCCCAGTTACCTTTTGTTTGTGTTTGTGGTGAGAATATTTCTTCTAAGATCTATTATCTTAGCAAATTTTAAGTATGTAATCCAGTATTATTAACTATAGTCACCATGCCATGACTCCAGAACTTATTCATCCTGAATAACTGAAATGTTTTACACTTTCTCCAACACCTTGCCACTTCCTCTAGCCCCTGGCAACCACCATTCTACTTCCTGCTCCTACGAGTTTGACTTTTTAAGATTCCACATGGAAATGAAATCATGAAGTATTTATCTTTCTGTGCCTGACTTACTTCACTTAGCACAGTGTTCTCCAGGTTCATCCACGTTGTTATAATGACAAGATTTCCTTCTTTTTAAAAGCTAAATAATATTAATATTATTTGTGAACACAGGCTGATTTCATATCTTCACTACTGTAAATAATGCTGTAATAAATATGGAAGTGCAAGTATCTCTCGGAGATAGTAATTTCTTTTCCAAAAGAATATATTTTACGTGATCTAATTAAAATAAAACATTTACTGTTTCAATGAGAGCTTTTCTTTACATTTACAATCGTTAAGATATTTTGTTAAGACTAAGGAAATTGTTAAGACTAAAAATACTGGGAAAATGATTCAAGTCTCATCAATAAAACTATAGAACAAACCATTAGAAGGAAAAATAACAAATACAGGACAGAAGGGTGAGAAAAATACATTTAGAGTTACTTATATATCAACAAAATGATGGACGTGGTGGAGTGGGGAGACGCATACCTGAGTAATATGAATTTCTCCATGTTCCTTGACCCATGACAAAGTTCTCCACCATCTGCCACCAGCAGAGAGGATTTGCCTACTCCTTTTTTGGTACTTATCACAAGGAGGCTTATTCTGATGCTGCATTCTGACTTCACAGCCCACATCTTGAATGCAGAGAGAGTCATTTGTTGTCTCATCCAAAATGCCTAGCAGAGTTCT
Source organism: Cheracebus regulus (assembly GCA_963574635.1). NCBI lineage: Eukaryota > Metazoa > Chordata > Mammalia > Primates > Pitheciidae > Cheracebus > Cheracebus regulus. The sequence goes on from CAUYQU010025795.1 coordinate 18,436, forward strand.
TAGTACTCTGATATTCATTCATTATTATTTTAGACACAAAAAATAACTAGGCTATACCATGAATGGAAGTTAATGGTATCTACAAATAGTTACCAGTGATTTAGAGGCAATGTCAGGGGAAATATTTTTCTAAAGGTTTGGATTTAATTCTGCTTTTTAACTTTACTTGATTTAATGTAATGGGGATAATGAAATCATGATCCCAGCATTTTAAGAGTACTGGTTTAGATTTAAACTTATTTAGAATTTAAATCCACAAATTCATTATTACATTCAACAGATCTTTATGAAGCACTAAGTCAGGCCTTGTTCTTGTACTTCAAAGACAAAGCGTGGTCCCTTATGGAGCTTCCACACAGGCGGCAAATGCAGCAGAGGAGTCCCCTTCACACAGTGGCAGGTGGCCACCACCGAGCACTCACTACATGCCCCGCACAGTTTAAGTGGTTTATATGCCTCGCCTCATCACGTTTTCACAATCGTTCTGTGGGGTAGGCACTGTCGTCATCTATATTTTGTAGGTGTAAAAACTGAGGCATAGAGGCATCTATTACAGGGCCCAGGGTTACATACCTGTGGAGTGTCAGCCAGGAGCGGAATCCAGGCAGTCTTTCTCTTGAGCCACAATGAATTTTGATGATCAAATAATCTCATAGCTCGACGGAAACTTTGACATATTCCAAGAGCTAAGGAGGAGAGCCCCACGGTACTACTAAGCATATTTGAAGGGGAAACTACCGCGGTTAAAGGTCTAGCTTCCTGAGGCCAGGACTGTTAAGATGGCATCTGAAAGCACAGGAGGCATGAACTAAGTGACAAGGAGCTGGAGGAGTATTTTATTTTATTTTATTTATTTTGAGACAGAGTCTCACTCTGTTGCCCAGGCTGGAGTGCAGTGGCACGATCTCAGCTCATTGCAACCTCCGCCTCCTGGGTTCAAGAGATTCTCCTGCCTCAGATTCCCAAGTAGCTGGGATTGCAGGAGCATACCACCATGCCTGGCTAATTTCATATTTTTAGTAGAGATGCTAATTTCACCATGTTGGCCAGGCTAATCTCAAATTCCTGACTTCAGGTGATCCACCTGCCTTGACCTCCCAATGTGCTGGAATTTTTGACCCCTCTCAGGGTAGCCTGGAAAAGCAAAGGAGAGACTTTTGATGGGAAGGAGCAAAAGGAGATTCAAGAAACTCATCCCCCACAAAACTGACACAGAACAGTGTTTTTATTTCTGACTCCAGTTTAGAAAATATTTTCACATTTGCTCCCCTAGGTAATGCTTACAAACACCTAGGTTTGGAGACCTAAATTAAATTTTACTAAAGCCACAGTGACAGGAAGGGGTAAGGCTGGAACCCAAACCCAGGTATCTAACTTTCAGTTCCCATGGCCGTTCTACCAAACCACAGAGGCTCAGCAGTCCCAGGACAGAAATGCACAAATGACTCAAAGGTGCATATAAATCAGCAGTAATTGTGGCAACACTGCTGCATGAAGAAATATATTTTATCTGGATGTAAAAATGGAAGCAGAATTCAAAATCAGAGCCAAGACATAACTACCACATGAGAACGGACAGAGAACTGAACTGAAACACTGGTGTTAGGATAGGTCCCTACAACTTCAGGGTGGTGCAAAGAATTAGAAAATGTTTCTGCAAAAAAATAATAGTGTTAGAAGTGAAGACTCAGAGAGAAAGTCAAATAAATTTGTGTTCTTTTAAAAAAGAGAACTATCAAACGTTGCTTATCAAAAACATCCTAAGACAGGCCAGGCGTTGTGGCTCACGCCTGTAATCCTAGCACTTTGGGATACTGAGGCCGGTGGATTGCCTGAGCTCAGGAGTTCGAGACCAGCCTGGGCAACACAGTGAAACCCCATCTCCACTAAAATACAAAAAATTAGCTGGGTGTGGCAGTGTGCATCTGTAGTCCCAGTTACTCGGGAGGCTGAGGCAGGCGAATCACTTGAAGCTGGGAGGCAGGCAAATCGCTTGAACATGGGAGGTGGAGGTTATAGTAAGCCAAGATTGCGCCACTACACTCCAGCCTGGGCGACAGAGTGGGACTGCATCTCAAAAAAAAAAAAAATCCTATGACAATGATCAGCTTAGTGTTTGTCATATCCCAAAACGTAGAGAGTAGGAAGGATTTACAGCAGCCTTGCAAACAATTCTCCATTTCTTGGAGAGAAAGAAAAACCCTAAGACAAATAACCTCAAATAACAAAACTTTAGATCATTTATGCTTGCCTCTGTAATTCTAATATGATTACCTTTCCTATTCCAGACAGACCTATTTATGTTTCACCTAGATCAGTCTTAAAGTTATTTTGAAAACTTTTAAGTGTGTGTCTTGATTGTCCTAATGAAGAACTAGTCAAGGATCAAAATTAGGCAAAAAGACAAGATCCAGCAAAATAAAGCTGCAGATAATGCATAAGGGGGATAATTCATAGGAGGATAATTTAAAGCAGTCAAACTTTTTTTTTCAATATCAAAACAGTTTTTTTATACTCTATTGTCTAGTATCCATCCCAAGCAGGAGCCACTTAACACAGCTACTAATGAGCAGGATCTCTGTAAGTCAATAAACATCTGCTAAGGTTCTGGGCAGAGACAAGGAGTAAATATTACATTGTGAGCTCCCCTACTACATTATAAACTCTTTGAGGACAGAAACTCTGTTACAATCTCCTTTTGCACACTCTAGCACCCAGCATAGGATGCTAGCACAAAAAAGAGGATAAACAAATGTTTATAAGTTGTCACTGTGGTGTCTTTCCTCTTCTCTCTCCCGCCTACTTACCTTTTCATTGTCATTACTCCATCACTGTAAATGTCTCTCTCCTGCCCCTTTTTTCTTGTCTTCAACCCTTGTCTTAGTGCCTGACAGTAGACCCACAGGTAGCATTTAACCTTGCCAATGACAAGCAGAACTGAGTCAAACAGAAATAAATATCTCCTGACTCTCTGGGGTGTTAAATCCTCACACAGGTTGATGAGAAAGATTGTAAAATCATTTCTCCAGGAGCTTTTGAAAACTCAGAATACATGTAATGATTCAGAGGTAAAGAGCTACCTTGATACATAGGTTAACATTCTTTAAACATATACATACATACACACATGCACACAAACACATGTTTTACTCATTATAAAAGTTATTCACGTTTGTTGCAGAAAATTTGTACAGCTAGGGAAGAATAAAAAAGAAAATAATCACTACCCATAATCGCACCATCTAAAAACAGCTACAATTGATATTTTTCTAATTTTTCTTGTATTTCTTTTTAATTTTTTCTATGGCTCTACTCACATTCATTCATTCAACAAATTTTCATTAGGTGCCCATCAACATTCTATGAAGTAACAAACAATAAACAATCATTGTAATAAAAATATAGTATGGTAGAGGGTATGAAGTACATGGAAAAAATAGTGCAGATTAACGAGGTGGTCAGAGATTTTGGAACAGAGGAGGGGGGTTGTAATTTTAAATGCAGTAATCAGGAGAAACTTTATTGAAAAAATGACATTTGAACAAAGACATAATTGGGATTATTTTGAATAGATTGCTATGCAATTTGCTTTGATCATAGCACTATTCTTTTTAATTATACTTTAAGTTCTGGGGTACATGTGCAGAACATGCAGGTTTGTTACATAGGTATACATGTGCCATGGTGGTTTGCTGTACCAATCAACCCGTCATCTACATTAGGTATTTCTCCTAATGCTATCCCTCCTCTAGCCCTCCACCCCCAACAGGTGCTGGTGTGTGATGTTTTCGCCCCTGTGTCCATGTGTTCTTATTGTTCAACTCCCACTTATGAGTGTTCTTGTGTTAGTTTGCTGAGAGTGATGGATTCCAGCTTCATCCATGTCCCTGCAGAGGACATGAACTCATCCTTTTTTATGGCTGCATAGTTTTCCATGGTGTATACATGCCACATTTTCTTTATCCAGTCGATCACTGATGGGCATTTGGGTTGGTTCCAAGTCTTTGCTATTGTGAATAGTGCCACAACAAACATACATGTGCATGTGTCTTTATAAAAGAAGGTCAAAGCATTATTCTTTTAAACATGCATATTTAATAGTTGCACAACACTCTATCTTGTGAATTAGCATAATTTTATTTAACCATAAAGTTGGACATTTATATTCCATTTACTTTTCTGTGATATACATTCTTAAATATAAGATCTGTGGAAAGTGTTCAAGTTATGTAATTAACAGGATAAAACTAAGATTTAGCTCAGAAAATAAGAGGCAGCATCAAGATAAGAACATGTTAATTTTTTGTTCAATATGTTGGAACATTTTTCCCACTCATTGTTTATTTTTAATATGTTTATGGTATTTTTTTAAAATAACACATATTAGGGGTTTGGTTAGAACATATATTCATTGTTGAAATTTTGGAAAACAGAAAAGCAAAGATGCTTATCATGTCTCTCAGAATTAATCATTTTGACAGTTTTGTCAAAACATACTCAAAATTCGTATCATATTAAACATACTGTGTTATAACAATTTTGATTTAATTAGATGTGAACATTTTCTAAGTATTTGTAAAATTTTATATATATATATATATTTATATTTTAAGTATTCTTCTACTTAAAACCTAATTTGCAATAAATGCATAATTTTTGGCCATTCTATTTTATAAACTAAATTGTCTCACTTATCACTATTATTAAATCCTTTCACATACATCATTGCACACAATCTTTATTTTCTTATATAATAAAGACATAAATCTGTCATATGTTACAAATATTTTTTCTAGTTTGCTGTTTTCATTTTAGTTTTATTTATGTTATTTTTTAACTTAAAGAAATTAAATCTATCAGTTCTTTCTTTAAGGGATTATTCCCTTGTCTCTATGTTTCAGAAGACCTTTAGCACCCCGAGGTTGTTTTTTATTGTCTTGTTTGGTTTAATGCTTTACCCTGGTGGGATTTATTTTGGCCTATGGTATGACATGTAGTGAACCAGCTTTATTTGTTTTGGAATAGCTGTGGCTTGGTGAACCTTCAACAGGCCTTTCTTTTCTTTATTTTGTTATTCTATCACTCAGGAATGATCTGACTACTCCTTGAAACCATTTGTAACAGCGAAGGTGGTACTTCTATCAACATTCCCTACTTAGGCATAGGAAACTATGTCCAATCCATCAGCAAACTGATAGATGAAATAAGAAATGAATTGTTTCAAAGTGAAGAAATAAGTACATATAATTTAAAATTTTAATGAGACATGTTAAGAAAAGATCTAAATGCATAATTCCAGAAAACTATTTAAATATAACTCTTAACTTCAAAGCACTGTTTCATAGCTCTGGTAAAAGATAAACTAAGGCACATTAAAATTTCAAAGAGTTTATTTGAGCAAACGATGATTCATGAATCAGGCAGCACCAAACCACAAGCAGTCTGAGTTGTTCCAGAGGTGACTGAAAGGGAAGTTTTTATAGGGTGAATGCAGAAGCAAAGCAAAGCAATTATTTGATTGTTTAATGTTTGCACAATGGCCTTATTTGGAATATTCCAGTCATTCAAAACAATATAACTAATGCCCAGTTGGCTGCCTGTGATTGGCTGAGCTTAGGTTTCATTTTCTTTTAAATTAGCCACTTACAGGAAATGAATCTAGGTTTTGGTTTGCTTACATAGGAGTACAGGGTGTTAGAGCCTTACAGCTACCTCAGTCTAATGGCCCTCCATTTAATTGTTTTAGCAGCTTCTTAGGAATTGTACAAACTAGATTCACGAACTGTGGAACACTGATGTTCCAATTAGCACTTACATAATACGTTAATGAGTGCTTGCCCATTGCTCATAATAACAGGAAGAACATAATAATAAGAAGATACATCATTTCATGGGTACTTACCACATGCAAGGCATTTTGCCAAGCACTTCAAATGTGGGATTTTAATTCTCACAATACTTTAGAAGGGAAATACTATTATTATCCTTCTTTTACAGATGAGGAAATAAAGGCTTAGCAAGAGTGGAATAAAACTTTACCACTGTGAAGAGGATTTCTCAACTTTTTCTCAGAAAAATTTATTCAGTGCACTAGTAAACACATGACTGGGGGAAACATCCTGGTTGGATACATCTTATAGTTTAAGTCATACCTTACTAGTAACAACTATATTTGATAATGATTTGTAGTTTATAAATTATATTGACCCAACATAGTTGATGCTTAAAGCATAAGCCTTTGAAGGAGGCATGGTCTGGGTAACTGCCATTTGGACAGATGAGAAAGCAGAGGAGGTGTTAAAGAGGTTAAGTGGCAGACCCGAGACTTAAAACCATGTCTTCTAATTCTGCCATCAATGCTTCCGCTAATGTGCCACAATGCAGGTTTGGGGGATTTCTTTTTGGGAATTTATATAATCCAAACCTCAGCCTCTCACGACTTGTTATTGTTACTGACATTATCTGACCATCTCTTTTTAGCAACTAACATAATGTATTATAAGTTATCATTACTGTAATGATCTCAGCCAGCTAATACTTTATTACACATATCGAATATAAACTGTTATGGGTGCTCTTTTATGTAATCCATCTTTTAGTGAATTAGTTATATAATTTAAACTTTTCTGGTTTAATATGTCTCTTGAGAAGATATAAGATTACTGTAGTGAATTATACATAAAGAATGGAGGTGCCAATTGCAGTGACTAGCACAAGAATCTTGGCAGATGCTCTGATGCCCATCAGTGGGGACATCACACTGAGGAGACTGGCTAGTGCCATAGCACTGTAGTGGCATGATCTGTGGGAAAGCTCAAATCCCTGGACAGATTTTCCACACATCCTAGGTGTTCATGTGGAACTTTCCCATGACTAAGAAAAACTAAAAAGACAGGATTAAGTTCTGGTGCTTGATTAAGTCTCCTTCAGACTTGGAAACTACTGCCCTTCTGTGTTTAAGTTTTGGTGCAGAGGTTAAGTTTTGATACTCACTAGAAATCTTCCTCAGACCAGGAAACATTGGCAGGGCAATGAGTTAGTTCCAGCCCCATGTTTTAGTTTTGGCACTCACTATACATTCTCCCCAAAATGGGAAGAAAGAGCAGCCTGTATATTAAGTTTCAACACTAAGTAATGAAGATTATAACTGCATCAAATAACACTCACAAAAGCTGGAAGAGGTGGCCATCTCTTCAAATGTACCAATGTAAAGACACAAGGAATGTGAAAACTCAGGGAAATAGGACATCACCAAAAGAAACCAACAAAGCTCCAATAATTGAACTAGAAAATTTGAAGACCTATTAAATGTCTCACAATGAATTCAGAATAATCCTCTCAAGGAATTTCAGGGTTCATAAGAAAATAGAGGTTGAATATTAGATGAGATTTGGAAAAAATATAGGAATAAAATGAGAGATTTGACAAAGATATAGAAACAATTTTTAAAAAACCAAATAGAAATCCTAAAAATAAAGAATATAGTAACTGAACTGAAAAACTCATTGGAAAGTCTCAGCAGCAGTCTTGACCAAACAGAAGAATCAATGAACTCAAAGGTAGAGCATATGAAATTACCCAATCAGACGGGCAAAAACCCACAAAAAAACAAAAACAAGGGGACATCATCAAGTAAATTAAAATGTGCATAATAGAAATTCTTAAAGAAGATGAGAAAGAAAAATGCATAGAAAGCATATTCAAGAAAATAAAAGCTGAAAATTCCCCAAATCTGTAGAAAGAGGATAAGACCTAGATGCAGTAAGCTCAGAGATCACCAATCAAATTCAATCCAAAGAGGAATAACCTAAGACACATAATAATCAAATTATCAAAAATCAAAGACAATGAGCCAAGCATATTGGTGAATGCCTGTAGTCTCAGACACTTGGAAGGCTGAAGTGGAAACATTCCTTGAGCCCAGAAGTATGAGTCCAGCCTGAACAGCATAGCAAGAGCATGTACATAAACCAAATTATTTTTGTAAATATCAAAAAGTGAAGGAGCTGGCAATATGGCCAAATAGGAACAGCTCTGGTCTGTAGCTCCCAGCGAGATCAACACAGAAGGAAGGTGATTCCTGCATTTCCAACTGAGCCTCTGCTGGTGATACCCAGGCAAACAGGGTCTGAAGTAGACCTCCAGCAAACTCCAGTAGACCTACAGCAGAGAGGCCTGACTGTTAGAAAGAAAACTAACAAACAGAAACAAATAGTATCAACATCACCAACATCAAAGACAGAAGATAGATAAATCCATGAACATGGGGAAAAACAGCACAAAAAGGCTGAAAATTCCAAAAACAAAAATACCTTTTCTTCTCCAAAAAAATTACAACTTCTCGCTAGCAAGGGAACAAAACTGGTAGGAGAATGAGTTTGATGAAATAGCAAACTCCTGTCAGCTAAAGGAGCATGTTCTAACCCAATTCAAGGAAGCTAAGAACTTGGAAAAGAGGTTAGATGAATTGTTAACTAAAACAAACAGCTTAGAGAAGAACAAAAATGACCTGATGGAGCTAAAAAACACAGGACAAGAACTTCATGAGGCATACTCCAGTATCAATAGCCAAATTGATCAAGTGTCAGAAAGGATATCAGAGATTAAAGATCAACTCAGTGAAATAAATTGAGAAGAAAAGATTAGAGAAAAAAAAGAGTGAAAAGTTACAAAGCCTCCAGGATATATGGTACTATGTGAAAAGTCCAAATCTATGTTTGATAGGTGTACCTGAAAGTGACGGGGAGAATGGAACCAAGTTGGAAAACACTCTTCAGGATATTATCCAGGAGAACTTCCCCAGTCTAGCAAGGCAGACAAACATTCAAATTCAGGAACTACAAAGAACACCACAAAGATACTCTTCAAGAACAGCAATCCCAAGACACATAATCTTCAGATTCAGCAAGGTTGGAATGAAGGAAAAAAATTTAAGGGCAGCCAGAGAGAAAGGTCAGGTTACCCACAAAGGGAAGTCCATCAGTCTAACAGCAGATCTCTCTGCAGAAACCCTATGAGCCAGAAGAGAGTGGGGGCTAATATTCAATATTCTTAAAAAAAAAAATTTTTTTCAACCTAGAACTTCATATCCAGCCAAACTAAACTTCACAAGTGAAGCCAAAATAGAATCCTTTACAGACAAGCAAATGCTGAGAGATTTTGTCTTCACCAGGTCTGCCGTACAAGAGCTCCTGAAGAAAGCCTTAAACATGGAAAGGAACTACAGGTACTAGCCACAGTAAAAACATAGCAAATTGTAAAGACCATTGACACTATGAAGAAAGTGCATCAACTAACAAGCAAAATAACCAGCTAGCATCATAATGACAAGATCAAATTAACACATAACAATATTAACCTTAAATGTAAACGAGCTAAATGCCCCAATTAAAAGAAACAGACTGGCAAATTGGATAGAGTCAAGACTCATTGTTGTGCTATATTCAGGAGACCCATCTCACATGCAAAGACACACAGAGGCTCAAAATAAAGGGATGGAAGAAGATTTACCAAGCAAATGGAAAGCAAAATAAAAGCAGGGGTTGCAATCCTAGTCTCTCATAAAACACACTGTAAACCAGCAAAGATCAAAAGAGACAAAGAAGGGCATTACATAATAGTAAAGAATCAATGCAACAAGAGGAGCTAAGTATTCTAAATATATATGTACCCAATAGAGGAGCACCCAGACACATAAAGCAAATTCTTAAAGACCCACAAAGAGACTTAGACTCCCACACAATAATGGTGGAAGACTTTAACGTCCCAATGTCAATATTAGACAGATCAATGAGAGAAAATTAATAAGGAGATCCAGGACTTGAACTAAGCTCTGGACCAAGGGGACCTAACAGAAATCTATAGAACCCTCCACCCTAAATCAACAGCATATACATTCTTCTCAGCACCACATCTCACTTATTCTAAAATTGACTGCATAATTGGAAGTAAAACACTCCTCAGCAAGTGCAAAAGAATGGAAATGATAACAGTCTCTCAGATCACGGTGCAATCAAATTAGAACTCAGGATTAAGAAACTCACTCAAAACTGCACAACTACATGGAAACTGAACAACCTGCTTCTGAATGACTACTGGGTAAATAATGATATTAAGGCAAAAATTAAGATGTTCTTTGAAACCAATGAGAAAAAAGACACAACATACCAGAATCTCTGAGACACATTTAAAGCAGTGTGTAGAGGAAAATTTATAGCACTAAATGCCCACAAGAGAAAGCAGGAAAGATCTAAAATAGACACCCTAACATCACAATTAAAAGAACTAGAGCAGCAAGAGCAAACAAATTCAAAAGCTAGCGGAAGACAAGAAATAACTAAGATCAGAGTAGAACTGAAGGAGATAGAGGGGGCAAAAAAAAAAAAAAACCCTTCCAAAAATCAATGAATCCAGGAGCTGCTTTTCTGAAAAGATCAACAAAGTAGACCACTAGCCAGATTAATAAAGAAGAAAAGAGAGAAAAATCAAATAGATGCAATAAAAAGTGATGAGAGATATCATCATAATCCCACAGAAATACAAACGACCATCAGAGAATACTATAAACTCAACTATGCCAATAAATTAGAAATCTAGAAGAAATGGAAAAATTCCTGGATACATATACCCTCCCAAGACTAAACCAGGAAGAAGTCGAATCCCTGAGTAGAAAAATAACAAGTTCTGAAATTGAGGCAGCAATTAATAGTCTACCAACCAAAAAAACTCCAGGACTGGACGATTTCACAGCCGAATTCTGCCAGAGATACAAAGAGGAGCTGGTACTATTCCTTCTAAAACTATTCCAAACAGTAAAAAAATAGGGCATCCTCCCCAACTCATTTTATGAGGCCAGCATAATCCTGATACCAAAACCTGGCAGAGAAACAATAAAAAAGACAATTTCAGACCAGTATCCCTGATGAACATCAAGGCAAAGTCTTCAATAAAATACTAGCAAACCGAATCAGGCAGCTCATCAAAAAGCTTATCCACCACAATCAAGTTAGCTTCATTTCTGGGATACAAGGTTGGTTCAACATATGCAAATCAATAAATGTAATCTATCACATAAACAGAACCAATGACAAAAAGCACATGATTATCTCAATAGATGAAGAAAGACCTTGGACAAAATTCAACAGATCTTCATGCTAAAAACTCTCAATAAACTAGATATTGATGAAACATTTCTCAAACTAATAATAACTATTTATGATAAACCCACAGCCAATATCATACTGAATAGGCAAAAATTGGAGGCATTCCCTTTGAAAATTGGCACAAGACAAGGATACCCTCTCTCACCATTCCTATTCAACATAATATTACAAGTTCTGGCCAGGTCAATCAGGCAAGAGAAAGAAATAAAGGGTATTCAAATAGGAAAAGAGGAAGTCAAGTTGTCTCTGTTTGCAGATGACAGGATTGTATGTTTAGAAAACTTCATCTCAATCCAAAATCTCCTTAAGCTGATAAGCAACTTCAGCAAAGTCTCAGGATACAAAATCAATGTGCAAATATCACAAGCATTCCTATACACCAATAACAGAAAGAGATCCAAATCATGAGTGAACTCCCATTCACAACTGCTTCAAAGAGAATTAATCCCTAGGAATACAACCTACAAGGGATGTGAAGGACCTGTTCAAGGAGAACTACAAACCACTGCTCAAGGAAATAAGAGAGAACACAAACAAATGGAAAAACATTCCATACTCATGGATAGGAAGAATCAATGTTGTGAAAATGGCCATACTGCCTAAAGTAATTTATAGATTAAGTGCTATTTCCATCAAACTACCATTGACTTTCTTCACAGAATTGGAAAAAAACTACTTTAAATTTCATATTAAATCAAAAAAGAACCCACACAGCCAAGACAATCCTAAGCAAAAAGAACAAAGCTGGAGACATCATGCTACCTGACTTCAAAGTATATTATGAGGCTACAATAACCAAAACAGCATGGTGCAAGTACCAAAACAGATATATAGACTAATGGAACAGAACAGAGGCCTCAGAAGTAACACCACACATCTACAACCATCTGATCTTTGACAATCCTGACAAAAGCCATGGGAAAAGGATTCCCTAAACGGTGTTGGGAAAACTGGCTAGCCATATGCAGAAAGCTGAAACTGGATCCATTTCTTATACCTTATACAAAAATTAACTCAAGATGGATTAAAGACTTAAATGTAAGACCTAAAAACATAAAACCCCTAGAAGAAACCCTAAGAAATACCATTCAGGACAGGCATGGGCAAAGACTTCATGACTAAAACACCAAAAGCGATGGCAACAAAAGCCAAAATTGACAAATGGGATCTAATTAAAATAAAGAGCTTCTGCAAAGCAAAAGAAACTATCATAAGAGTGAACAAGCAGCCTACAGAATGGGAGAAAATTTTTGCAATATATCCATCTTACAAAGGGCTAATATCCAGAATCTACAAAGAACTTAAAGAAATTTACAAAAAAAAGAAAAAAGTAAAAAGAAAAAGAAAAACCCCATCAAAACATGGGTGACAGACATGAACAGACATTTCTCAAAAGAAGACATTTATGCAGCCAACAGACATATGATAAAATGCTCATCATCACAGGTCATTAGAGAAATGCAAATCAGAACCACAATGAGATACCATCTCATGCCAGTTAGAATGGCGTTCATTAAGTCAGGAAACAACAGATGCTGGAGAGGATGTGAAAAAATAGGAACACTTTTACAGTGTTGGTGGGAGTAAAAATTAGTTTAACCATTGTGGAAGAAAGTGTAGTGTTGTGATTCCTCAAGGATCTAGAACTAGAAATACCATTTGACCCAGCAATTCCATTACTGGGTATATACACAAAAAAGTATAAATCACTCTACTAGAAAGACACATGCACACATATTTTTATTGCAGTACTGTTCACTATAGCAAAGACTTGGAACCAACCCAAATGTCCATCAATGATGAACTGCATAAAGAAAATGTGGCAAGTATACACTGGAATACAATGCAGCCATAAAAAGGATGAGTTCATGTCCTCTGCAGGCACATGGATGAAGCTGGAAACCATCATTCTCAGCAAACTAACACAAGAACAGGAAATCAAATACCTCATGTTCTCACTCATAGGTGGGAGTTGAACAATGAGAATACATGGATGCAGGGAGGGGAATATCACACACTGGTGCCTATCAAGGGGAGAGGGGAGTGGGGAGGGATAACATTAGGAGAAACACCTAATGTAGATGATGGGTTGATGGGTGCAGCAAACCACCATGGGACATGTGTACTTGTGTAACAAATCTGCACATTCTGCACGTATTCCTCCAAATTTAAAGTATAATAAGAAAAAAAAGAACAGATATTAAAAAAAATAAAACTTAAGAATGAAGAACAATCAAAGACAAAGAAATAATACTGAAAGCATCAAGAAAAAAAGAAACATCACATTCAACAATGCCTCAGTACAGCTTTTCACAGATTCCTCACCAGAATCCTTGCAGGGCAGTAGAGAGTGGGATGATATATTCAAAGTGCTAAAAGAAAAAAAAAACAGAACTGACAGTCAAGGATACTGTAGACCCCCAAAAAATAGCTTTTAAACATGAAGAGTGATACAGACTTACAAAAACTGAGGGAATGTATCAATACCATATCTGTCTTATAAAAAGTATTAAGGGGAATTCTGAAAGAAAAGAATACTAATGTATAGCAAGAAAACATCTGAATGTATTAAAAAACTCATAAAAGTATATAGACAAATTCAGAAGAATATGGTAATTGTGGTATGTAAAACACTTCTATTTTTAGTGTGAAGACTGAAGAACAAAACTATTAAATACAATAATAGCTATAACAATTGGTTAGGAAACAGGCAATATAAAAATATGCAAACGAAAAAAATCCAAAATTCAAAATGTGGGTGTGGGGAATTGTGTTTAAGTGTAGAGGCTTTTTATTTCTTTGTGCTCAAAGTTATTAGTTTAAAACAATTTGTTATAACTATGAAATATTTTTCCTAAGTCTCACAGTAAACTCAAGCCAAGTATCTATAATAGATACACTAAAAATAAATAGCATGACACCAAAACATACTACTAAAGAAAACCACATCAACACAAAGGAAGAGTAACTGAAGAAAAGAAGAAAAAAAGATCCTTAAAACAACCAGAAAACATGTAACAAAATGCAGCAGTATGCTGGTAGGATTGTAAATTAGTTAAACCATTGTGGAAAATGGTGTGGTGATTCCTCAAAGACCTAAGGACAGAAATATCATTTGACTCAGCAATCCCATTACTGTGTATATTCCCAAAAGAATATAAATCTTTCCATTATAAAGACACAGGCATGTGTATGTTCACTACAGCACTATTCACAATAGCAACCCAAGTGCCCATCAATGATAGACTGGATAAAGAAAATGCAGTACATATACACCATGAAATACTATGCAGCCATAGAAAAGAATGAGCTCATGTCCTTTGCAGGGACATGGATGGAGTTGGAAGCCATTGTCTTTAGAAAACTAATTTGGGAACAGAAAACCAAATATTCCATTTTCTCACTTATAAGTGGGAGCAATGAGAACATATGGACACCTAGAGGGCAACAAAACACACACATATATATATTTATATATATATGCACCCAACATTGGAGCATTCAACATTGGAGCACCCAAATATATAAAGCACATATGAATAGATCTAAAGGGATAGATTAAATAAATAATAGTAAGGGACTTCAGCACCCCACTTTTAGCAATAGACAGAACATCCAGACAGAAAATCAACAAAGAAATATTAGAGTTAAACTGCAATCTAGACCAAAGGAAACCTACAGACATTTATAGAGCATTCCATCTAACAGCTGCAGAATATACATTCTTCTCAACCACATCTGGAATATTGTCTAGGACAGACCATGTGTCAGGTCAAAATAAGTCTTAATAAACTTTTTAAAGTGGAAATAATATCAAGTATCTTTTCTAACCATAATGGAGTAAAACTAGAAATTTATAACAGAAAAAATCATTAGCAACTATACAAATATGTGAAAATTAAACTTCATGCTCCTGAACAACAAATGAGTCAATGAAAAAATTTAAAAGGAAATTTAAAAATTCTGGAGACAAATGAAAATGAAAACCCACCAGACCAAAACCTATGGGACACAGCAAAAATAACTCTAAAAGGGCAGTTTATACCAACAAATGCCTACATCAAAAAAGTAGAAAAATCTTAAATAAATAGCATAACTTCATATCTCATGGAATTAGAAAAACAAGAATACACAAAACCCAAAATTAGTAGAAGGAAAGAACTAATAAAAGTTAAAAGATAAATAAATGAAAGAGATTTTTTAAAATACAAAAATTAACAAATAATTGTGTTTTTGAAAAGATAAACAAAATTGACAAACCTTTAACTAGACCAAGAAAAAAGGAGAGGACTCAAATAATAAAACCAGAAATGAAAAAGGAGACATTACAATTGATATCATAGAAATGCAAAGAATTATAGGAGACTGTCATGAATAACTATATGCCAACATATTGGAAAATCTAGAAGAAACTGATGGATTTCTGGACACATACAACCTACCAAACTTGAATCATGAAAAAATAGAAAACTTGAAAAGAACAATAACAAGTAATGAGATTGAAACAGTAATGAAGACTTTCCCATCAAAGCAAAGCCCAGGATTTGATTTATTTACTTTAGCAGAAATTCTACCAAACATTTAAAGAACTAGTACCAATTTTCCTCAAACTCTTTCAGAAAACTAAAAAGAAGAGAATACTTCCAAACTCATTCTGTAAGGACATTTTACAATCTTGACCAGAAATATATGGGAATTTCCACTACCACATTCAAGTCAATGTTTGGCAGAGTCAATCTTATTTTATCCATTCTGGCAGGTGGGAAGTAGTATCATTATATGGTAGTTTCTTATACTTTTAAATGAAAAACCCAAAATGGTTAATAGTGAGTGTTGTTTGTACATGCCGGGAATATCTTTAAAAGGCTGCATAAGGATCTAAACATGCTGGTTTTCTCTTAGTGAAAATTGGTGAGCTCCTGTTTGGCTGGAACACAGGTGATGGAGGTAGACTCTTCTCACCCTGCAATCATTAGTTACTTTTATCTATTGAACCATGTAGTTATTATATTACTTTTTGAAAAAACTTTGTTTTTTTGACAAAACAAAGTTTTTTCAAAAAGTAATATAATAGGCATGTCTGCTTTTTAAAAATCACTCAATTAGTCACTGGATCATGAACCTCCAACCTGCTCTTAGCTCAGATAGGGCTTGTAAGTTGGGATATTCTGAGTGGGTAGAAGACATCTATCTTAGTTCATTCAGGCTGCTATAACAAAATGCCATTAACTGGGTGGCTTATAAACAAATCTATTTCTCACAGTTCTGGAGGCTGAGAAGTCTGAGATCAAGACACCAGCAGATTCTGTGTCTGGTGAGGACTCACTTTCTGGTTCATAGAAGGCACCTTCCTCACATGGTGGAAGGGACACGTGAACTCTCTGGAGTTTCTTTGTAACAGTACTAATGTCATTCATGAGGGTTTTGCCCTCACGACTCAATCACCTCCCAAATACCCCACCTCCTACTACCATCATATTGGGGGAGGGGGGATCAATTTAAAAATTATAAGATCTATACATTTGGAAAGGAGACTTTTTTTTTTTTTTTTTTGCATTTTAGGTTTTGGTGTACATGTGAAGAACATGCACGATTGTTGCATAGGTACACACATGGCAGTGTGATTTGCTGCATTCCTCCCCATCACCGACATCTGGCATTTCTCCCCGTGCTCTCTCCCCAACTCCCCACCCCCCCGCTGTCCTTCTCCTATTTCCCCTGGACAGACCCCAGTGTGTGATGCTCCCTTTCCTGTGTCCATGTGTTCTCATTGTTCAACACCTGCCTATGAATGAGAACATGCGGTGTTTGATTTTGTGTTCTTGTGTCAGTTTGCTGAGAATGATGGTTTCCAAGTTCATCCATGTCCCTACAAAGGACACAAACTCATCATTTTTTATGGCTGCATAGTGTTCCATGGTGTATATGTGCCACATTTTCCCTGTCGAGTCTATCATCGATGGGCATTTGGGTTGGTTCCAAGTCTTTGCTATTGTAAACAGTGCTGCAATGAACATTCATGTGCATGTGTCCTTATAGTAGAACCATTTATAATCCTTTGGATATATACCTAGTAATGGGATTGCTGGATCAAAGGGAATTTCTATTTCTAGGTCCTTGAGGAATCACCACACTGTCTTCCACAATGTTTGAACTAGTTTACACTCCCACCAACAGTGTAAAAGTGTTCTCATTTCTTCACATATTCTCCAGCATCTGTTATCTCCAGATTTTTTAATGATCGCCATTCTAAGTGGTGTGAGATGGTATCTCAATGTAGTTTTGATTTGCATTTCTCTAATGACCAGTGATGAAGAGCAGTTTTTCATGTTTGTTGGCCTCATATATGTCTTCTTTTGTAAAGTGTCTGTTCATATCCTTCACCCACTTTTGAAAGGGCTTGTTTGTTTGTTTCTTGTAAATCTATTTTAGTTCTTTGTAGATTCT
>CAUYQU010025800.1:0-106872 GCA_963574635.1 Cheracebus regulus
TGTTCTCTTGCTGATGAGGAGCTGCGATCCCCTGTAGGAGGAGAGGCATTCTGATTTCGGGTGTTCTCAGCCTTTTTGCACTGGTTTCTTCCCATTTTTGTGGATTTATCCACCTGTCATCTTTGTAATTGTCGACTTTCAAATTCAGTCTCTGAGTGGACGTCTGGCTTGTTGGTGATGAAGTTTTTTCTGTTTCTTAGTTTTCCTTCGGGGGGTGCCCCTTCCCCACAGAGCTGGGCCTTCCCGGGTTCAGCTCTGCTTGCTCTCAGTCCTCAGCGCTTCCAATTGCTGTTCTCCTTGTGGGGATGGGACCAGCCGAGCTCGACTAAAAGGGCACGCAGTCCTGTACACTCCGCACCAAGAAGCGCCGCGCCGGCCAAAAGAGTCGCGCTGGCGACCTGTGTGGCTCCTTCGCCGGGAATCTCCCAGTCTGTGGGCATCAAAAATTCGTCTGCAATTGCGGCATCCACTCACTCTCTGCGCTTTCACTGGGAGCTACAATCCCGAGCTGCAGCTACGCGGCCATCTTGGATCTCTCTCGAGATTCTTAATTAGTCAGTGGCAATGGCTTATATCATGATAAGAACTTATTTATTTGGAAAAAAAATACTTTAAGAGTGAAAATATTCTATAATATTAAAACAATTAAAACATATGTTATTTGAAAAGCTGATGGATTATTAAAATGAATACAAAGTGCTCTCCTGCATTTGAGAATTGAATTGATCATTATTTCAATAAACTATAAGAAACTTAGTCTTATCTCCCCACTGAGAACCTGTTCTCATAGACTAGAATAAAGTCAATTTCTCTCTTATTTTCAGTATTATGCTATTGTGCAATTAAAATAAACACTTAAATTTTTTTTAGTCATTGAAGTTTAAAATAGCATGCTCACCTTGTACCTATGATACTTGTATTCTTATAATCATTTTCACAATTGGTAAAAAAAAATTTTTTGATCCTAGAGTTGACGAAACCTCACACCTAGTAAATGTCAGCCTTTAGGAAAAGTTGAAAATTACGTTCCTAGGTTAATACAGTATATACTTACATAATAAAAACACTTCTAATTCTATGTAATCTTTACCAAGTTCTTTATGTATGTATGTATTTATTTATTTATTCAGATGGAGTCTCGCTGTGTTGCCCAGGCTGGAATGCAGTGGAACAATCTCAGCTCATTGCAACCTCTGCCTCCCAAGTTCAAGCAATTCTCCTGCCTCAGCCTCCTGAGTGGCTGGGATTACAGGTGCCTGCCACCACGCCCAGCTAATTTTTATATTTTTAGTAGAGAGGAAGTTTCTCCATGTTGTCCGGGCTGGTCTCAAACTCCTGACCTCAGGTGATCAGCTCACCTCAGCCTCCCAAAGTGCTGGGATTACAGACGTGAGCCACCGCTCCTGGCAAGTTCTTTAAAGTTAACGTAATTTACAAGTCATGGGCCAGATACACTGTAAATATCATAAAAACATCATAAGTCAAATTTAACTTCTTAGTTAAGATTAATTTTGATCCAGTTGTTACAGATTTTCTAAATGGATAATATTTACTAATACCTACATAGTTTTTAACTTTAAATGCTCAAACAATAATTACCTGGATTTAAACTACTTTTCTATATATAGTCAGATAATTATATTTGGAAAAACATGAATCCTAAATTAACAAAGGCCAACCATGTATGCAGGGAATTAGTATTTGTAGTCAATTGACAAGTCAATTATTAGTTTCACTTTGTCTATTTTAAGAAGTGAAATGAGATCACTTGCTTTTTGCTTACTATTTAAAAAGGGATTATAACTTGCTGCTTTTTAAAAAGCAAAACTCTGATGAACTAGCCAACTCTTCTATCAGCTTTTCTCACATGAACTTTTGCAGCTCTCAAGACATTCTGTTCATGAACATCCTAAGTACTTCCATTTTCTTAAGTGCCTTGAAAAGATTTTTATGCTCGAAGATCAGTGAAAGAAGGAAAGTGTCTCTTAAAGTGTACTTGAAAGAGCAGAAGTACCAAAAATGGGAATGATAAAATAGAAGGCAAAGATGAACAAAAGCAGATTCATAGAGACATGCAACTGAATAGGAAACAAAAACAAAAACAAAACCCCCAAACCCCAAATCTGAGAAACTGCTGTAATCTGAATGTTTTCATCCCCCCAAAATTCACATATTGAAACCTAATCACCAAGTTGATGGTGTTAGAAGGTGATGAAGATATTAGAAGACTTTGGAAGGTGATGAGGGCTCTGCTTTTGTGAATGGGATTAATGCCTTTATAAAAGAGGAACGAGAGAGCTGCTTTGCCTCCTTCTCTGTGGGAAGATACAGCTAGAAAACATCATCCATGAAGCAGAGCACCCTAACCAGGCACCAAATCTGCTGGCACCTTGATCTTGGAATTCCCATCCTCCAGACCTGTGAGAAATTAATTTCCGTGGTTTACAAATTATCCAGTATAAGGCATTTTTCAATTTTTAAAAATTTTGCTTGGTATGTGGTAGGTGTATATATTTATAGGGTACATGAGATGTTTTGACACAGGCATGCACTGTGAAATACACATATCAGGGAGAATGGGGTATCCATTTCCTCAAACATTTATCTTTTATTACAAATAATTCAATTACAGTCTTTAAGTTATTTTAAAATGTATAAGTTGTTATTAACCATAATAACCCTGCTGTGCTATAATAGATATCTACACACCTATGTTTGTTGCAGCACTGTTTACAATAGTCACGATTTGAAAGCAACAGTATAAGGCATTTTGTTTTAGCAAACTGAACTGGCTAATACAGAAACATTTCAAATACAAGTTTATATTCAATTGAATTATTACTAGATGTCTACTTGATGAGACATAGACTCTCTTAACAGTGGAGGAAAATAGAATGAAAGTAGTCCATGAGAATAGACCATTTTAAATATTACAGGAAGGTTATGGATTTAAGAGCATTGCTTATTACACACAATTAGAACTCAACAAAGGAGCAGAAAAGGTAGCCACATTCAATACACTAATGTATAGAAATGTCCCAAGAAGTGCCATACGTAAGCTTTGATCACTATCTGCAAAATGGACGTACAATAGACATCACAGTCTGTTCAGAAGATGAAATGAGACAACATACTTACATGTCTTGCAAATATAAGGTACTTCTGAGCAAAGATAAATTAAGATCACTATTCAAGGAAAGCTGCATCTACTGGATCATGACTGGTTCATCAAAAAGCTCATTAGAATGAGAGCTGAAACTCAATCATGACTGAAACTATGAGGAAAGATGGAAAGTCTTGGATTCTTGGGGAACAAGGATCATCTAGAGGTTAACTGAGATTATAACATAAAGTCCCTGTAGACAGTCATCTGTTCATTTATCTACCTTTCTATCATCTATCATCTGTCTATCTCTGTATCTATCCAGCCATCTACCTACCTACCTACCTAGCAATCTATGTAGATTTGACCAGATCTTGTGCCCAGTAGACACCCAATAATAAAGTCTTAAATGAAACTAGTGAACCAATTTCTCATTCAGGGCCCTAAGATTGTGGAGTCTACAAAATTTAGAGATCTGCCTGAAACTCAAGATGCCAGTTAAAAGTCTTTACCCTTGACCAGTCTTCTAGCTGAACTATGATATATAACTGTTCTTTCAACCTCTATTTATTTCTTCAAGCTCAACCTACTGCTCTATTGTGACCTTCAATATCCATCTGATCTTTCCTCCTCTGTCTAATCTGGATTTGATTTATTGCTAGTCTTCCCTAGCCAGACTCCTAGGCCTTTCTCTACCTGTCTCCCTCATCCATAAAGGGGAATCTTCAATCACACCAGGCAATTAAATCAAAACCAACCATTTTAGTATGGTTTACTCCATTACTCTGTAGTATATAAGTACTGAAAGAAGTAACATAAAAATGTTGGTCTTTATTTATGAGTATTAAAGCTGAGTGAATGCTAAATGAATTATTTATTTCTGTGCATTAGTTACTGACCTACATACTAGGGATGTAAAGATGAAAACATTATAGTACATGTTTTAAGTGTCCCAAATGCAATAAGAGAAATAGACACACAAAAATATGGACAAAATTGATGAGAGATATGTTCTAATAAAGTTGTGAAAAAGTGATTTACTAGCACTTGACAGGTGGTATTTAATTCTGCCTAGTGGGAGTAGAGTCAGGAATGATTTCATTGGGATGACATTGAGGTGGGTCTTAAAGTTTGAGTAGATAGGCACAAGGGAAAAAAGCAGGAGAGGAAATTTCAGATGGTGAGCATAACATGTGCAAATGATAGAGTTATGTAGGTCCATGGCATGGCCAAGGATGCTGGTCAGTGGTGTGGGCTTAAGAGGAGAGTACATGAGACTATAAAGACAAAATGGGGCCAGACTGTGAAGAAAGTGGCCTTACAACATGCAGACACATAACATATATATCTTTACACTGAAAACAATATAGTTTACTGAATATAAAGATCTCAGTAAAGTTGGTTAAAAGAATATCAATTAAGACCATACATACACAAGAATTATATTTGCATCAAATGTTTTTCTTTTTTATTAATACACAATAATTGTACATGTTAATGGGGATATGTGTGATATTTTGATATGTGCATATAATATGTGATGATCAAATCAGAGTAATTGGAATATTTATCACCTCAAACATGTATCATTTATTTGGAAACATAATATTTTTAAGCTGGCACTCTGGTAATTTTTTTTTTATTTACAAAGAGGATTTTCTTACCAAGCCAAACTGAAAGTCTGACATACTGACCCTGCTTCAATTTTTGGTATTATCTACTAAAAATTCTAATGCATGTTGTAGGATTTCTATTCTCTGTTGCCCCAACTCTTGACTCTGAGGACAATACATAGGAGTGATGACTGCATTACATTCATGAAAGTCAGTATATGTAGGCTTTAAATAATGAAGCAAGAATAATCACTGATCCTTTTCTTGGTACATTCTCACAAGTAAATTAGGTAATACCTAGCCTCAAGTAAAGGACTGTAGGAGCAAATATATATCCAGTGGAAATTTACAGAGAAGAGTAAATGGAAGTGTCTGCTGGGAGAGTTAACAGACATTTCTACTTTTGTTAACTTAACAAGTATGCAATAAAAAAATAGACACAACTACTTTTTTGTGGGGCCAGATTGCTAAAGAGAATTTGCCCATTTCATTCTAACTCAATGATTTTTGTATCACCTGATGGGGAGATTCTCCTTTCATAATTAACTATGTTGCTCTAAATGCCTTGTTTCTCAGGTAAGAGATTTTATTAGTTATTCCAAATACATTACAAATCATATTATATCATGTTCCAATCTATAATGTGATGGAACAGATTCACATTCTGTGATAGCCATTCTGAATCCAGATCCTATCAGCTCCACAGTGCAACAGTATTTGGTAGTATGAACACTGGATTGATCAATCAAGAGATTAGACACCCAAGCCACTGGAGTAAAACTACCCACTAACCATGTTTTATTTGGCTAAGATGGTATTAACAATAAATTTAAAATCCTATAGGTAGAAAATGATTTCCCCACTTCACCATGGTCTCCATTATTCTTTATAGCATTACATCTGGTCTCACTTTACTTATTCGTATTACATGAACTTGATTTTATAATCCATTCTCTAGCTCTAGAAAACATATTAATTTTTTCCTAAAAATGTCTTTAACAGCTGAAAATCTGCCATTTGGTTTGTGGTTGACATTAGTTTCAAGGTTGGAAGATAACATACTATGCAGGCTTAGATGGATGCAGGTCTAGAGTTGAGAAGTATGCACTACAGATATACAGGAAAGGAAGTCAGTATTAGTTGGGAGGAGAGGAATGGAAGAGTTTTCAGTCCAAGAGAGACTTCACTTAAATGCATCAGGATGGGTCATTCTGCCCTCGATAAGTTAATGAAGAGGCCTAATAAAGATGACAGCTAAATTAGTAAGATTAATTAACCAAGGATGTTAAACAAATACTGAATATGGAATATGAAAAGATGGAAAAGTCAAGCATTGTTCCAGACCTTCTTAAGGACAGCACCACTCCTGCTCTTTAAGTGATTTGTCACCAGAGCTCTAACTATGAAGTATTATATCCTGTGATTCTTCAACTTTAAATTGCTTAGACACAGGAAGTTGACCCCTCAAAAATTACCCAAATTAAATTTTGCTTGAAAGAGCCATCTATTTTGAGACAAAAATATAATTTCTGGATTATTTCCCTTCTAAATTATGTATATATTGCCTCAGTTCTCTATTTTATTTCATGCACATAGTGACTGAAAGAAAATACAATCCAGAACTTTCTGCCCTGTACATAGACAACAGTAGGATTCCCTCTTGATTGAACATGTCTTTCATAATAGTCACCGATGTTCTCTTTGACACATAACTTCACCTGAAGCTGAAATTTCATTTATTCATCTAACATAAGATTCTCTCATTTTATTTAGTTACCATTACATAAAAATCGTACACTCTCTAATTAGTAGCAAATCCTAATAAACAGCATTGGAGGGACAACACATTATTCATGGTAAATAGAGATGGGCTTTTTTAAAAAAAAAAATAACATAATCATTACGAATTACATTTATATTGAATATGGTGAACCTGCTTGAAAAAACAAATTATATACATGCCTAAGAACAATATCTTGTTTATGTCTTTTAATCAATATTGTATGTGATATGTAATTCTGAAAGTATTCATACTACTTATAAATAGGCTGTACAATACGCAGAGTGCAAAAAACTAGTGTAATTGCATCTCAAATATTTGTCAAAAATAGATAAATTTACAGAAAGTAGTAACAATTTTTAATCATTTAATTAAAAAGTCTTAAAGTTGCCAAGATAATTGACATGATCAACATCAGAAATACATGTTCATCAGAAACATTAAATTTTTATCTTATGAAGAGAAAATAAAAATACTTTTTTTCTGAACTTCCCCTAAGCTATTTCACATAATGGTAATGGCTTCTTATTGAATATTTGTGGTAATAATCTCAAATTTTCCTAAAACCTGCCATACTGTAAGTATCCTATTTCTAGTGATGGCTTGATGTGACAGAATGCACTCAATTTTATGTTTTTTACAAAAGCAATGCATTTTGCTTTGCTTTGAAAAAAAAAAAGCGTGTCTCTATTTACCATGAATAATGTGTTGTCACTCCAATGCTGTTTATCAGGATTTGCTGCTAATTAGAGAGTATGCATAAGATTTTTATGTAACGAGAGCTAAATAAAATGAGCAAATCTTTCTTCAAAGAGCTGCCATTCTATAAACACAGTTCGTCAACAGGCAAGTCCAAGGTGGGTACCCTGCTTTTACTAAACTAGAAACAAAAACTCAGAGAGTAAGAAAGTCTTTAACCTGCCTGTAGGTTTGAGAGAAGACCACTGGGAGAAGTGGAAGGGAGAGGAAATTGTTCACTCTCTCAGACTCTTAAGCAGCTTCCTGGCTTTCTGTCATGCTTGTTGTAGACCAGATCTGGCAGTGGGAGGTATCTTCTGACAAGACCATGAAGCCAAGACTTATTTCAACACAGATGAATTTTGGAAAACAAAAGTCTTTTTATCAAGATTTTTTTCTTTTTATATTCAATTAGTATATGCTATAATGAGATTTCATAAATTTTGATACAAAATTAAATAAAGATCCTTGGCATTTCTTAAAAGGTAGTATTGTACTTGTGTGTGGTGAATTGGAAGGAAGCCTCTTCATAAAATTTTGCTATGGGGCTTAGGTTTTAAAGCCTTATGGACACTCTATATATTGGACTCACTAAATATCTGGCATGGTTTGGAGCATATGTTTAAGTACATTTTGGTAATAGCTTAATTCATAGAGCTTCAAATCAAGTGGCATTGTATATACGTTTGTATTTAAAAGAAAGAAATTATTAAACATATGAATATATTAAGATAAAAAGAAGTGATTGTCAGAAAATCATAAATATTATAAGACTTAAAATACAAGATGTTCCTTTAAAAATTGGAAATAAGAACTCTCATCACAGCTATAGAAAAATAAGCGACACCATTGGCAGTTATCCTATTAGAGTATATTTCAAAAAAATCAAGGCAGATAAGATAGTAGGATGGCATACAAAGTATATCCCTTATGAAAATAAATTATTTTGTCATAATTGGACAAGAGGTATTCTGGTTACTTAAGCATTCTACACTACAAAATATATCATTAAAGAATTAGATTAAAACCAATTACTGTTGATTCTGAAGCTGGTGAGTAAAATGTAATATCTCCTCAGAGGAGGCAGAAAGTCACGACGGGGATATTTGTTTCCATTAATAAACAAGGGGAAGTCACACATGGCAATGGGTAGATGATCCTTTTTCTGGGTCAGTTAGACTCTATCAATGAACCTCATCTTGTGAAAATGTAAAAATCTGTATTATCACAGGGAAAAGTTATGGGGGTAATCATTCAATTACAAAAGGGTTCTTACATAAAATTATTCACCACAGAGTTTCTTTAAATAGCATATTTCCTTTGTGCATATAAATCTTTCATTGATCATTAGCTGCTTAAAAGAGAATGGGGGACAGAGCCTCTTAAACCTGACATGTTAAGCCACTGCTAATTGAAAATCAATCAAAAATTTCTCTGAAATTACAATGATTCAATTTACCCACAATTCTCTGGGAATATACTAAGTTGGTAAAGTTAGGTTTGACAGGAATGCTAAGTGTTTTCACATTAAAGCATAAAATACTGGTATCCTATTTTCATAATCTTATTCAAGCACCATTAATTTTTCATGAAGAGTCTGCATATAATTTAGAAATCCTTAGTTATTTAGCCAAACTTCAAGAGGAAATTTATAGATGAACATATCTATTTATGTCCAAACTTCAAATGATGTGGATCTTTTTATAGTTTCTATTTTAATGGACATCAGTCATGTAGCACATATTCTTATGTTGAAAACTCTTTCAATATTCTAAACCATAATGTTCTCTGTTAGGTTTATTTCTGATAAATTGGCATTTTCTTTGCAAATTCAGGAGTAGTTCCTATTAACGTGGGATACTCAGTGCATTTTTCTATGCTAGTAAACTTCAATCATTAAGAATAACTTAGAAAGCTTTATGATAACAGTGTTAGGGGAAAAGCAGCGTTTTTTGTTTTTGTTTTTGTATAAAATGATATAACTATCACCAAACCTTCATGATGAACTTGACAGGAATAATGGTATAAAATTATTTTCCATGTCTCTTTTTCTAAAAAATATACCTGAATTTCCTCTGTTTACAAAAAAATTTTTTTCACTCTTATTTTTGTTTTGATGGTCATTTATAAATTCATGTGGCATAGTGTCCTTTAAAATGTCATTTTCTTTAAATAAGAATAGAGTTCATTTTCTTCTGTTATAACTATGTACTTGCTATGTGCATTTGGCTAGACTTGATGAATTAAGTAATCTAAAATCAATAATTTCTATAATAAAGAGTTTCACTGAATTACGAAAATTTAGCATGCATATTGTGTTCTTAAAGGGGAGATGGAAATAAATTTTCTAAAATCTTATTTATCCTGTAATGAAGCCCATATATCCTGCCATAGTATGATAATGTAGTAAGAATATAAACATGAACAAATAAGCATTGACATTCAAAATGCATTTCAAGAATCTTTTATATACAGTACTCTTATAGTATTGAAATGTCTCAACTACTAACAGCAAACATGTATTGACTACTTAATATATGCCATGTAATGTATTAATTTTTACATGCATTATCTGATCAAATACCTGCATTACCCCCATAGAGGTAGTACTATCTTGGTACCTTTTTTATTGATTAGGAAACTGAAGGCTGGCTATTCAAGGTCACACCAGAAGTAAGTGGTGGAGCTAAATTGTCATATAGGTCTGTGTGAAACTTCAACTTGGAGCAACTACTGTACACTGCCTCTTAATTGTAACAACAAAAACAATAATAATATGATGATAATAACGAGGATCATGATAATGGCAATAACAAGCTTTTGTAAATTTTTTATATAAAAAATATATAGCCATTTTGGGTATCCGTTTTCTCATCAATAAAAAGAAAAAGGTTTGGCCAAGTGTGGTGGCTCATGCCTGTAATCTCAGCACTTTGGGAGGCTGAGGTGGGTGGATCACAAGGTCAGGAGTTCGAGACCAGCCTGGCCCAATCTCTACTAAAAACAAAAAAAACCACAAAATTTAGCTGGGTAGAGTGGTGGATGCCTATAATCCCAGCTACTTGGAAGGCTGAAGTAGGAGAATTGCTTGAACCTGGGAGGCGGAGGTTGCAGTGAGAAAAGATTGTGCCATTGCATTCAAGCCTGGGTGACAGAGCAAGACTCCACCTCAAGAAAAGAAAGAAAAGAAAAGAAAAGGTTTGACTTGATAACGTCCAGAACCCATCCACCTTTTAAAGTTCTTCATCCAGAATTGTGAAGATTTATACCTTTATAACTTCTTAATTATAACTTCTTAATTAACTGATAACAAATTAAATAGTACTCGTAGTGCTGGAACAGAAGAGTAATCTGCATAATATGTGTCAGTGTCCAGCATGGGGACTAGACCAGGAGTTGGAAGCTTAAATGTACTCTCTGCATTGCTCTTGTAACAGCACTCTTTCTTGGCCCTTTTCTTTTTTCTTATCTTTTTCTCCTCTGGCCCTTTTGCAAAGCAAGTGAACAAGAAAACTCACATTGTCTTGTCCCAGTTTTAAAAGCCTTTAAACAACTGCTTCATTGTAAATTTGTTTAAATTACTTATAGATGCTGAATATGAGATCTTTGTCAGATACATAGCTTGCAAATATTTTCTCCCATTCTATAGGTTGTCTGTTTACAAAGAGCTAAAAATGTAACTACCATTTGACCCAACAATCCCATTACTGGGTATATACCCAAAGGACTATAAATCTTTGCATCATAACAGCACATGTATGTGCATGTTCATGGAAGCACTATTCACAAGAGCAAATACATGGAATCAGCCTAAATGCCCATCAATAGCAGATCAGATTTTTTTAAAAAGTGGTACATATATACCACAGACTACTATGCAACCAGAAACAAGAATGAGATCAGGTCCTTTGCAGGAACATGGATGGAGCTGGAGGCTATTAACCTCAGCAAACTAATACAGGGAAAGAAAACCAAATACCCCATGCTCTCACTTATAAGTAGAAACTAAATGGTGAGAACACATGGACACAAAGAGAGGAACAACACACACTAGGGCCTACCTGAGGGTAGAAGATGGGAGAAAAGAGAGGAGAAGAAAAAATAACTCTTGCGTACTATGCTTAGTAACTGGGTCACAAAATAATCTATACAACAAACTCCTGTGACACAAGTGTACTTATATAACAAGCCTACACATGTGCTCCGGAACCTAAAATAAAAGTTATCTAAAAAGTGTTTTGTTTTTTTGAGACACAGCCTCACTCTGTCACCAGGCACTAGGCTGAAGTGCAGTGGCACAATGTCGGCTCACTGCAACCTCCGCCTCCTGGGTTCAAGCAATTCTCCTGTCTGAACCTCCCGAGTAGCTGGGACTATAGGCACATGCTACTACGCCCAGCTAATTTTTGTATTTTTGGTAGAGACGGGGTTTCAACATGTTGGCCAGGATGGTCTCGATCTCTTGACCTCGTGATCCACCCACCTTGGCCTCCCAAAGTGCTGGGATTACAGGCTTGAGCCACCGCACCCGGCCTAAGAAGTGCTTTAATTGGCTTCCAAACTTTTGGATATCATTGGCCCACAGGAACTGTTCTTACCTTCACGTCCATCTTTTTTATGGGGTTGCAAACCTGTCCTAGAATTAGGCCTTGACTACTTAAAACTTTTTTATTTTTGGAGACAGGTCTCATTCTGTCACCCAGGCTGGAGTGCAGTGGCACAATCATGGCTCACTTCAGCTTCAGTCACCCGGCCCAAGTGATCCTCCTACCTCAGTCTCCCAAGTAGCTGGGACTACAGGCACGTGCCACCACACCAAGCTAATTTTTGTATATTTATAGAGATGGGGTTGTCATTATATTGACCAGGCTGGTCTCAAACTCATGGGCTCAAGGGATTTGCCTGCCTTGGCCTCCCAAAGTGCTGACATAACAGGTGTGAGTGACTGTGCCTGGCCCTGACTGCTTAAAACATAAAAAGGAATTGCAACTTCTACTTAGTAGTTTTAGAAGCAAACATGCAAAATCGTATTTCTTCCCAAACTTATTTCTCCTCTCTGTCACCGAAAAACGACTGAATTTGAGAATCTGAGAGATTCATGTAAGTTAGGTCATACAATGATCTAAAAATATGAATACTAGCTTCCATTTATTGATTTATCATCTGTTTAAGGATATATGATAATAACTTAAATACTGGTATGCTAAGTATTCCTTTTTAGGTCATTCACAAGTTTTAGCTTGCTTTATGGTTTCAAAAGTAAGTAGACTAAGAGAGCTGTTAAAAGTTACCACTTTCATATACTTTGGGATGATAAATTTGGATTGAGTAGAATTGAACACCATTAGTTTAAATAATTATAATACCAGTCTGTATTTATCTTTCTGTGTTTTAATTATGATGTCCGTTTGTCCAAAAGCTTTAATTTATGTCTAACAGGTTTATTTCAGACACTAGAAATATGCTGATTGGTATGTCTTTCTTAAGTGGACAACAAGAACATCATTTTCCATAAAAAGCTTGTACTTGGGATATTATTGTTTTTCTCCTAGTAGAAAGGGAATTTTATGGTTTATTTTATTTGACTGTGTTAGCAAATATATGTCTTGTATATTCTCTATGATGCAGTAAAATCAAGTCAATGGCCTTACATTTGCTTATGAAAACCAGTAGCGTAAATGTAGATGAGAAAACCTGGCCAATACTGACTTTCCTATCTCTGGGAACTGTCATATTTATATCACTTGTACAACTCAGCAAAACAATAGTTTTTACAATCAACAGTATTACATGACACTTTCAGAATTGAGTATCAAATTCAACACCTAAATAATATTGTTTCTAGGGTATTTATACTAAATATTTTCATACCCTAGAGAGGAAACAAAATGATTTCCCAAGTTAACTACTACAGAGTAGTAACTATTTAGAAAAGGTGCAGTCAATTAGGATCTATAATAAAATATAAGGACATTTTCCTTCGTCTATTCCAAATCTAAAAGTCTGCAACTGCAGTATGGTGGTACAAGGCAAGGGATGCTAATTAACTTCTAGTGTGACATTTTATTTTAATTAGCCTATAGTTAAACTGGATAAAATTGCATATATTGGATAAAATGCATATCCTTTTACTAACGTCTATGTTTAAAATCTGAAGTTTCATTATGCCCTTAACCATTTTCCTCCAGATGTTAACATCTGGTGAATCCTTGTTACCCACTCAGAAACCAGAAATGCTTGCTGTTTAATAAACTTTACAAACAAGAATAAATTGGTAAAGAAAACTAAGAGCATGGTTGGGCAGCTTACATGGTTCAGTCTACACACTATATTCTCTTGCAGAAAACTTAGAGATGTGTGTCCTTTGTGCTGTGTACATCTTATTGTCAATTAGTATTTACTGACATTCCATGTGCCCGGAGTACATCACAAAATTACTGGGTACTTTACTAAGAAATATAGAATCTGGAGGAAGGTCTTAGTTGAGCATTAGGATAAGCAAGAGAAGAAAATGGGTAGAGATTACAGACATTCAATTAGGTTTGTATATTTTCTCAAGGGTAGACATTTACCTAAATGGACTACAACTTTCAAATATGGATAAACTCAAAGATGGGCCACTTGTACTTCATGAGTAAAGAGAGAAAAAGAGGTAAAACAGAGGAGGGAGAAGTTATTTTAATGTCAAAAAAAAAGAGATCTTTTCTTTAAGAGTTTTATGTTATAAAGATATGTTATTTTATTAATTTGGTTAAAGATTAAGTAGTATGTATACTTATTAAATATTTCTGGCAAGAGTTTATACAACTCCTGTGGTAAGAATTCTGAAAATACGTAGTAAGAAACTTTAACAAAATTATTTCCTTTTATCCAGTGTTTTTACTTTTAGGAATCTGTTCTGTTGAGATAATTGTAAAGTCAGGAGAAAAATGTATAGGTAAAGACCATCACATTATTTACAATAATAAAAACTTGAAGAATTACAATTTCTAGCAATATATATGAAATTTTATGTCATTGACATCAGCCATTAAAAGGATATTTTGTGAGAATATTTAATAGGAGCAGAATGTTTTTATAATGTAAAGTATAAGAAAAAGATTCTTTTCTCTATTTTCCCAAAATTTCTACCATTAAACTTCATAATTATTTTAAGCCAAACACTGACATTTAAATAAAGTGGTGCCCATATCTAGATAAGTAATTAATGATAATTTTCAGTGAATTCTGAACTGCAAAATATAATTTGTATCATTAGGTCAAGAGTAGGGTCGATTTATACTCTTTGAAATTCTGGTAGCAATGGAATATGCCATCTGTTCCGGAAGGTTCTAAAAGTAGGCTCTTGACCATAGCAGGCAGGCCACATCTCTGAATGACATCCACAGGGCCCAGGTTTAGCAAGACAGTTGTGTCTGTCTTTTGATTCTCTCGAGTATAGTAGCCCGAAAAAGTAGTCAGGCTCATCTCCCAGATTGACTTTCAGAAGGGCATGTGAAATTTCTGGGACTTTTGCCCCCAGTAAAGTGCTATTCATATATTTGCCGATGCCTGAAAGTTATGTAAAATGGACAATTTTTTTTTAAATTTAGAAATAACATACAGGTGCCACTTAAAATGGAAATGCCAGGTTGTGATCACATATTGATTGAAATTCAAACTTGACAATTTACATATTTTATATGAATTTAGTTTCCATTATATGATTTTTTTCCTAAATACTTTGCTTTTAGTACATTTTGCTTTCTTTCTATAATAAAAGAATTTAAATGACCACTATCAAATTCTTTCCAGTTTGAAAAGATGAAGGAATTAGAAGAACAAGACACAAGGGATATAGAAAACAGGGAAGGTAGGCATGGCTAGCAAAGAGCAGAGAAAATGAATTTGGAGATGAAGAACAAATCCATGCACTTCATGATTATATAAAAGTTCATTATTGATGAATTACATATATTTGTGAGCAAACTAGAGAATCTATCGACACATAGTTACTAGGGTTGATTGGATATGCATGTAACTTAGCTAGGATGCTCAAGTTAGGTCACCAGACATGTACAAGCTCAGCTTTGAGTAATTCCTGATGATTTTTCTTATAATGTAACTCATACAAGAGTTTGATTATCCTCTGAGGTCAACTCTCAATTTGAGGACAAGTCAAGGCAAACCTTTGAATCCTTGGACAGTAAAATTCTGTTAAAAGATTTTCATCTTCTCGTAAGAGTAGGCTATAACTTTGCCAACATGGGTGCAGGCCACCCTCTTTACTGCCAAACTAAGACTCTTCACTCAGTCTCTCTTTCTTAGGATTTATGTCATATTTGGAACTTGTTGAATAGGTAGTTTGTCAAATATGGAAAGGGGAAAAATTAAATCCTTAAGAAAATGAAAAGTCAAAATACATATTTTGGAAAAAAGTATATTTTAGGCATCTCACCTCAAGCCTTTGTCTTTCATATTCTTTCCTATTATCACTTATCCTTATTGATTCACCTACTAGCATAGCAATGCTACCAAAGTGGCAACAATACTATTAAGGTAGTTACTTCAAATCAACTGTTGCTCAAAAATCCAAGGATAAAGTTGAATTTCTCTAACTAGTAAATGATTAAACTGTACACTATGAACCAAAAAACATAAAATACAACACAATAAAAATTGCTTAAAAGAATCCACTAGTTTAGTTAGTGGTTAAAGAGAGTTCATGCTCCTTTTTGAGTTACAGTAAAGGATTTAAGAGTATTTTTTGGAGCATTTTAATAACAGACATGCCCATATTTTTTCAAATGAATGGTCACTTACAATTTGCAGAATAAATTCCTATGTTTTAAATATAATGTGCTTAGTCTTTGTAACTTTGTTCAAGAGAAGGTAAAGTTTTTTAAAAATAGCTTTACCAATTATTTTATTTTGTAAAACACTGTAGTAAGAGGTAGAGAACAACCTGACTTATTACAAATTCAGGAACAATAAAAAGAAACCCAATGGGTAACAATCAACCATAAAATTCAGTTAATTATATTTTCAAGCAAAGGCATACAATTAATTCTATTTTTATTGTGCACATTACAGTAACTGGTATCATAAAACCCTTCATTCTTGGTTCAAAATGTTTATAGTTTTATATAACTCCTTAGAAATACATCTTCCTATGAATTATTAAAAGATCTATATAAGTATGGCTACTTATTAGAATTTATATTTACAAATTTATTCATAATGTAGCAATAAATTCTAATGTAATTAAGGATGCCATGGCATGAATAAAGTGCATGATGAAATTTTAGGACATCTATTTGCTTCATATGTGGCATTGTTTTAATGCTATTTATAATCTTCCATCTCAAAATAACAGCAATTATAATACTACTTGCATGTGTATGACATTAATTGAAAAGTCTTGAATCAAAGAAAGACATTAACACCCAGACTTGTATAAATCCTGTATGTTCATACTTTAAAGTTAGCAAATATAAGCATTTCAAGTGCTAGAAATCTATTGACCACAATAATTTTATTGGAGCTAAAACTATCATATCTTTGTGTACTATAACTTTGGATATGTTATTAGTAAAGATTATCACATTTGTAATCTTCATTTGGAAAACAGATTTACAATTCTGATGCAAACTCTTACTCCAGAAATAAGAATAACATGGATAACTTAAAGGACGGTATACTGATTCTTTTTAGTTATATATGGTAAATGCATTTTCACTCTTGTATGGTTAATATAAGAAGAAATTTCTTAACAAACATGGATATTCATTTAAATTTATATATTTGATAAATTTTTACACTGCACCACTAAAAACAAAAACTTTTCTGCCGAAATTTATGGTATATGCATGCATACTACATTTCAATAAAAATAAGACCTAAGATAATATAACAGAATTGCTATGTTTATATTTATAATTAAGAGGGAAGTTTTTCATAATTTGGTATAACTAAATATAGCTAAATTAAACTCAAAAATTCCAGATGAACCTCTAAGATAAGTCAGAATTCTGATTTGTATATAATTATAAATTTTTTCAAAACATATTTTGTCTACAGCCTTATGTCCCAAATCTAGTAGTCACTTAACCAAAAGTCACTTGTTAATATTTTATTAATATATTATCCAAAATATAGCTAGCAAAATTTCTATTATACTTGATTAGACTTAAAATGTTTTTTAACCGTAATGGTGACATTTATTTTAATAAATTTGAACCCTTTCCCCTAAATTTCAGAAACAGCATTTTAATATATTAATAGATATTATAAATCAAATTATTTCATACTGCCTGTTTGAAAATCAATTCAAATCTTATAACATGGAACTGTAATGCCATCACTAAAATCATCAGCCTATCTCATTTCCCAACAGCCACCTAAATAGCATGTGAGGTTTCACATCCATATGTCCAACTGGATCCTATGGCATGCATTCCAAGGAATGAAATGTCTAGGTATGCTAGCATTTTCTAACTCTGTTCCCTATGAATACAAATGGATTTAGCTGTGAGTATTACATTAGGTTACAATCTAGGCTTATGAACTGTCATAATGTAACGAGAACAGTATATTAACTAGAATTAAGGAATTACTCACCCAGCTGGGTCTCCTGAATTGTCAGTTTACTTTCCATAGGATACAAAAGCTTGGGTGGCTTATCAGTCAGGGGGGCTGAAAAACAACAATAATAATACAAAGACTTATAGTTATGCTGCATGAAACTAAAGGATAGAATACAGTCTATTTTCCCAACTATTTTTCATTTTCAAAGTAGTGTTAAAGTGCTCTACTAAGTAACAACGAACATACTGCAGATAGCACCTTCAGGCAAGCTAAAAAGCTATTAGACTTTAGAAGAGTAAAATATAACACTGCCAGATTGACAGTCACATGACACTGGTGAATTAGAGCATCAGGCTTGGTCAGTCCTTATGAATATATAACTGTGTTTCAGAAAGCATTTTCAATTTGTTCTTTGTTTTGCTTTTAATGGGATGGCCTACTTTTTTGTGTTAATTAAAGCTACACATGATATATGTGTCATGAATTACAATGACTTTTTTGCATAAAGTTGTCTCATTCTTAATTCCATTCCTTGTTTCCATATCCTAGATCACATCATTTCAAAACCTGCCATTTCGTTATTACGTTATTTCCTACATACATAATCTAAGTGAGGTAGATGTGGCATTTAATTAGTACAAGCATGCACACCCACACCAAGGGAATATTTTAAATGATATTTTCCATTGAGTCTAAACTCTTTATTACTATTATCCATTACATTTTATAGTGTCTATTGCTAATTTGCATGATATACTCTCTCTGATTTTAAGCTTCTACACATTTCTGCTCTGTGCTCTAGTCAATTTCAGTTATCAGCCTACAAATCTAAGAGCTTGCCATTAGAAATCTTGAAGATAGGTTTTCCATTGCATACTTCATTCCTAGCCAAACTAGACTACATCCTGGACTTAAGTTAGTAAGTTCTCTTTCATTTAACTTCGTCACTCTGCCCTGCCCTCTCTGATTGAATTGCCTAGGTCCCTTGAAACCTGTCACTGAAATTTCTACTTTATCAAGTATATAAATTATGAATTAAGGATTGCCAAACTAAATGTTTTTGCTTTGCAGGTTTTCTTTCTTCCTTGCCAAGAGGACATGCCAGCTTGGTTGATAACTGGAAGGCTAACCTAGGCAGAACTGCCAGGAGTTGGCCACATATACTTATCACCAGAGGGTTCAAGAATTCAAGCTTCAGCAGCTTGCCTCCACTTCTCTTTAAAAGAGAACATTATAAGTACAAAGGAACGACGTATCCCAGGTCAGAGAATAAAAGGAATGAATTTTGAGTTTTAGTTTGGGAGAACCACCTCATATATGATTGGTAGCTTTTGTTCATAGCTATTGGAATGATTATTCATTCATCTTTATTACTATTTAACAAGAGGATAGAAATAAAGGGCAAATGAAAGTTTGGGTAATAGGATGAGATCAATAGCTTTGAAATTCTTCTCAAAGATATGACATCACTCTGATTAACGTTTAATACTCTTATTTCCTGACTAAAGTGATCTTAATGGATTTTATTTTTCTTCTGCCTAAATAAGCAGCTTATTCACTAAATATTGGCAAAATAGTTTGCCATTAATAGGTTGGAAATCTACATTTCTTAGACTGGTTATCAAGTGGTTTCAGTGAATTCCAAAAGCAACTATGGTATCTAAATTAGTGTTGTATTCCGTAAATTATGTCAGTTTATATAATCTTGTGATTATGTAGTTACAAGTAGACAACTTGACAGTTTTTTACAGAAAGCAGCTGAGAGAACTGTTCTCTGTTCAAATACATACCACATTAGTTTGCAGTAGGCAAAAATAAAGATCTATAGAGAAAGACAATAAAACCCATATGCAGTACATTTGTTCAGAAATACAAAATGGTTTTGTGCTTCTCCATCCTAACCCACCACCCGCTCCATGGCATAATGTTACAGCATCCTTAAGATCTTTCATATTACTTTCATGCGGCAAACTAGATGTCAGTAAAGGAATTTTGTAAAGCTCAGTCATGGAATTATAGAATGTTGAAGCCAGGAAGAATTATATGCTTATTAAGTTCTTTGATTTGAAAACTGTGGTCTCTAACACAGTATGATTTTCACCATGCCCCTCTGGGTAGTTAAATATCTGGTGGGGTTTGGTGGGGAGGTGGTGCACTGGGCTTGGTTCCCTGCCTTGTAGTGCCATACACTCCACTTTGACAAAAATAGCTCTCCTTTTATTTACTTTATACATTAGTATTTCATCCAAGATGTTGACCAAACAAATCCAGTTCAACTGATATATATTAAACATCATAATAAGCCAGATATTGTGATAGGGGGTTTGGAATATCTTTAGTTTCTGCACTTATACCTTACAGTGGTTTGTAGTTAAAAATATTAATACAATTTTAAAAAAATATTTTTTAGTTTAATAAAAATATTAATATATTTTTTAAAACTGGGCTGATTCAATTCTCTTGTTTTAGAGATCAAGGATCTGATATGCAAAAAGATCAAAAGGCTCACCAAAGATAAAAGAGCAAATTCAAGCTAGAATCCTTGCTAGATCTTTTCCTCTCTATTCTTTGTTATGTGCTCCTTGGAAAATTCTGTCAAACAAATATTGCAGGGGTCTGTGCAGTCTCCCCTCAAGGTGTGTGCAATCTGTTAGAACAGTGGAAACATGCAGCTAAATAATCATAACCTAGAGCAGAGAGCCCTTGCAGTGCAATCTGTCATTATCTGTAAGTGTCATGTTTTGGTATTATGTTATGAGAGGTATCAGTTAGATATATTTCTCATGTGATTTGCCTGTCTTTGATAAAAGTGAAGGGAAACTTCCAGTTACCAGAACAGCTGAGCTACTGATTTGATACATTGGCAAAATGACTGTGGAAAGGTGATTGCTAAAGCTAAGATGTAGCTCAGTTTTACCGTCATTTGAGGGTGACCAATTTTCCTCCCACAAAGGAAGGACGTGAGCTGAATTTTCCATGATTTAAATGTTTCCGGGACATTATGGTATTTCATAAATATTAGTTGGATTGAACTGACAGAAGACAGAACTAGAAAACAAATGCTGCTATGGTAATGACCAATCAAGATGAACACACACACAAACACAAAAGCTCTCTTTATTTTCTGCATTGACAAAGGTGAAACTAGAAGGAAATTTAATCAAATTACGATTTAAAAAGAAAAGTTCCCAGCATTACACCATGACTTACCCAACTGACTTTTTATGGTTAAGAAAACAACTTGATTTATGGAGACATTTTTCTCTTGGACACACCTATGCACACACATACACACTGACTCACTAATGGAAACCACTTTGAAAACTAAACAAAGTGTAACAGTAATGATATGAAGTACAGGGTAATTTTAAATCCTAATCATATTTTGTCTACCAAAACCCACCGCAATTATAGCAGACATTTCTCTCACTGATTTTGCATTAAATATAGCTTTGTATTCACCAACAAAAGTATTTTCAAGACCTCATTTTATTCTTCAGAACATTCTATTAACAATGGTAAAGCTTTATAGTCATTTACAATAATAACAGACTTCACTTACAGAGTTATTAGTATGTCTCAGTTGACAAAACTGTTCTGCATAACAGAAGGCAAATTTTAAGGACACTGTTTTCTTACAAGCTGCCAGTTAGAGAAACAACTAGAAGTCAGTATACACAAAGATGTGTACAGGATTGATTCCCTATCTATATTATTTCCCTGAATATTCATGAAGGGATACAGCCTCTCCCTCTTTTCTCCATCCCTTTTACACTTGAGTTATGAAACGGTAAAACGTAAAACACTGTCTTCTTAAAACAAAAAATGGCAACACCAGGGTAAAGAGACCAATATTCTTGAGTCTTTCTAAAGGTCTTTACATGGAGAGAAATGTGAGGTGTCTATGATACATGTATCTTTCTCTGTTGAACAATCACCCCTTTAAAATTTAATTTTAATCCTTCACATAGTGCTCCCTCAGATACTATTGAGAATACTCAATACATTTTGGATATCTATACTTATCCTACCATAAAATGTTTCTTTCAAAATCATATATAATTTTCATAATGTATTTTAACTAGTTCCCTTCTTTACTTTGTTTCTTAGAAGCACTGTGGTAGAGTAGGGAAGATTTCACACAGTTAGTGTTCAGGGAAACATAGGTCTAACAGTTTCTGACTTTGCCTTATTTGGCAAGTTGGATAAATCATTTAACATCTCTTAGTCCCAGTCTTATTATATGAAGAAAGTGACATAAATAGTCTTCCTGCATGAATTTGTGTGAAGATTAAATAGGAAAACATATTAAGTTCCTGCATAAAGTAGATGGAAAATAAATCTGTTCTAATTATATCCATCAAAGTGTAGGACAATAGCATTTAGCAACCTATAGAGCCTGACAAGGAAAATATTACTATTTGTGAGATAATGAACTGGGCATCCAACCAAAGGATCAAAAGGAGTTTAGATCTTAATTTAAGAATCATTAACAATTTCCACATTAGTTTCCATAGCAGGGGGATTTATCTATATTCAACAAATCAATTCAACAAAAATATTTTAAAGACTTTTAAATATGCAAGGCAATGTACAAATGTACAAGGATTATAAGGGGATCAAATGTAAAGAAAACATAGCATTTGGTCCTGAAAGAGCTTATAGTCTAGATAATTATAAATACCTCCATAATCCAATTTCAAAAGCATTTATGAATGACCTAAAATAGTCAGTACTAAATTAGAGATAAAAGTATGAGTAAGACATAGAGTCATTCATAAGGATGTTCATAGATGAGAGCATATTTATGATGCATTGTAGTGAGTGCTATACTCAGAGATAACTTTTTGGTGACCTCATTTGAATCCACCAACTAAAACTGGTCACACAAAAAAATTCAAAGACTTACACAGTTGACAATAAAACATGCTTTGTGCAATTGCACTGACTCGCTCCATTTTACAATAGGTTGTTTGTGCATTTTTTTTAACTTAAAAGAATTGACAAACAACTGCCTGTGTTCACAGATAGTAAGGGGAACTTGGATCACCCATAACGCTTCAACCTCTGAATGACTCAATAGTGGAATTTCAGTTTTGCTTTCTTTGGCCTGGAATGTTTTAACATTAGTTTCTAATAGTGGAGCGTGTATCTTTTGAGAGCTGTGGAATGTAAACACAATCTCATGGTCCTTGCAGAAGAAAGAAATGGACAGAAGAAAATATCAACATTCACTAGGTGAATCCTCATGGGGTAAAAGCGGTGCTCTCTTTTTCACTTATCTCTAATAGCCACTGGTTGGCAGCATTTCTCTTTTCTGTTGCAAATAATTATGGTGACTAATCACAGAGTCATAGAGCCTGAGGAGCCTCAAAGAGTAAGGAGTGACTAAGCAACTGAATAGAAAGGAGCTGGGAGATCAGTTGATGACTAAACTAACAACACATAGAAGGTAACTTTGACTTAAGAATCATGCCTAGGAGACAGAACAAATACTTCCAAGGAAGTAACCCATAATATACCTATAAAAATACATGTATTTAGGAAAGCCAAGGAGTTCATTTGGCTAGTTTTGATATTTAGTATTTTGTACATTTAATTTGATAAGTGTGGTTTGTAATTAAACTATAAAAATACTCATTTATTCATTCAATATATATTTGATGAAGTATTTCTTCTCTGCCAGGTACTGGGGGCTATAACAGTAAACAAGACAGACAAAATTCCTGCTTTCATGGAGCCTGCATTCCAGAGAAAGAGATGTAAAATAATCATGTAAATGGATACGCACATAATATAATGTCAGATAGTTATAAGTACTATAACAATTAAATCAGCTAAAGAGACAGAGACTAATGTAAGTGCTATTTTAGAGAAAATTGTCAGGAAAGTTTGGTCTGAGGATCATTTGAAACATATCTGTGAGAAGGGAGAAGTGAGTCATATCAATACCTGGAGGATGTTTATGCCAGG
Source organism: Cheracebus regulus (assembly GCA_963574635.1). Lineage (NCBI taxonomy): Eukaryota > Metazoa > Chordata > Mammalia > Primates > Pitheciidae > Cheracebus > Cheracebus regulus. The sequence continues at coordinate 23,774 of CAUYQU010025800.1, forward strand.
CAAAGGGAAGAGCAAATTCAAAGATGCTGAGATGTAGTATACTTGGCATGCTTAAGAGATGGTAAAGAATATCATTGTATCTATAACAATGTAAAAAAAAGAATGACAATGAATTCAGAAATAGTCACTGGCAGAGACAGGAACAGCCTTGTAGAACATGGAAAGGACTTGGGTTTTATTCTATGCATAATAGGAAGGCTTTTGAAAGTTTTAAAAGTAAGAGAGCCCCAAGTGGCATTTGTACCAGAGGTGTCACTCTGGCATTTTGATGTTCAAGTCTGGGAGAATAAAGTGGTGTGGAGGCAGTGAGGCAGAATGGAGGCAGGAAGGCAGGGAGGAAGATGTTGAAGCAGTCCACTGAAAGGTGATGGCAGTGTTGGTGGTAGAAGTGGAAGAATTTTTTTCCCTTAAGTATCTATTTGGTAGGTAGAACTAACACAATTTACTGAATGACCAGATGTGAAATGTAAATGAATGTCCATGAGTTAAGGGGGATGATCCCTAGTTATGAGCTAAGCAAATACATGAATGGTGGTGCCATTTAACCATACGTGGAGATAATATAAGAGAAGCAGGCTTATGGGGGATTAATTATCTAGAGATAAATTTTTATAAGTCAGTTTAGTCACCTCCTTTTATCCATACAGGCTAATTTTACCACTCAATATTGATTTATATTTTTAAAAATTAGGCAATTGACTGATGACTCATCTCCTTGTCATCCCCCAAAGGGAAATGGTCTGAGAAAGTTTCAAATTTTAGGCTGTCAAAGTCATTTATTATGAGACATATTCTGGCTAATCTCTACTATCCTTCACTTACTGAATAGGGAAGTATTGAAAGCCTTTCCACTCAGGTCTGGAACAAGACAAAGATGTCCACTTTTACCACTTGTATTCACCATAGTACTGGAAGTCTTAGCAAGAACAATTAGGCAATAGAAAGAAATGAATGACATTCAAATTGGAAAGAAAGAAGTCAAATTATCCTTACTTGTCAATGACATAACCTTATATTTAGAAAAATCTAAAAACTCCACCAAAAAACTCTTAGATTTGATAAATGAATTCAGTGAAGTTGCAGGACAATAATCAACATACAAAAATTAGTAGCATTTCTATACACAAATAACGAACTAGCTCAGAAAGAAATCCCATTTACAATAGCACAAAAAATAGAATATCTAGGAATAAATTTAACCAAGGAAATGAAAGATCTCTACAAGGAAAACTATAAAACACTGATGAAGAAAGTTGAAGAGGACACAAACAAATGAAAAGACATCCCACATTCATATTATAGATTGAAGAATTAATATCATTAAAATGACCATACTGACAAAAGCAATTGAAAGAGTCAATGCAATCCCTATCAAAGCACTAATGCCATTTTTCACAGAAGTAGAAAAAAATCCTACTTCTATGAAAAAGAAGTACAAGAAAGAAAAACATGCCTATGAGCAATAATATCAGGCACACTTTAAATAATACTTCCTATTCAAATCTAATTATGCTGTGAATACTCTTATATTACTTTGCTATCAGTACATACCCAAGAGTTACTTGGTTACAAACGGAGGTTAATCATTGCAAGCATTGCAGGAAAAATCTGCAAATTTGTTCTTTGTAGCATTGAACACCACTCATGTCGTCAAAGGAAAGGAAAACAAAAACAAAAAATAAAACAAGAGCCTATTACAAACAACAACACATGCAAAATGTTAGAAATTACTAAAGCTGGGTGATAAGCACATAGGGTTTCATTATGTTATTCTATGTTTGTGAATATTACAGTTGAAATTGTCCATACTAAAAAGAGTTATTTAAAAAAATATTAATGCCATAGATATGAAGACTTTGGTAAATTTTTGAGTGGCATAAATAATGCATACATATACATAGTATCTACATCTACATGTGTTCATATAGTGAAGTATACATTATATATTTAGAGAGCCAAGTTTATAACAAGAAATGGAATTACAAGGAATTGAATTTATGCCAGCTCAAAGCAATACTATAGTTCTATTTGCCTAGCAAGATTTGTTTCTATTACATTTCCACATTTCTTTGAATGTCATAAGTAGCAAAGACATTTTTACTTTAGGACAAAAGAATAGAAAAGCACTAACACAATTCATCGGTTTAATATTACTGAGTTACAAAAATATCGCAAATCTTAGTAGCTTAAAATAATGGTCACTTATTATTGGTCGTAGGTTCACATGATAACTGATCTGGGCCAGGATTGAATGAACTTTGTTTTACTCCTTTATGCATCTGTAGTTAACTGCAGGTCAGGTATGTGGCTTTGCTCATCTTGGCTGGGCTTGCTCACATTTTTTACATTTTAACAAGCTAAGGCTTTAACTCAGTAACTGATAGCAGAACAATGGTTTGTAAGCAAGAAAGTAATGTGACCCAAAGTGAATGTTTTTTCATGCTCCTATAAAGTCTGGAACTATTCTCCAGCTGCTACTCATCAAGCACACTGAACATTTCACCATTTCCTCAATTTACCACTTTCTTGGAATAATTTGGAATGCCCCTCCTTTTCTTCTAGAATGCTGTATCACTCCTTAAATCCTAACCCATCCTTCCATAACTACCACAGATGTCACCTTTTAGGCTAAACATTCCTGACTAATTCTGGGACTCGTAAATACAATCAGCTTATCTCTGTCTAGACTTTCAGAGGCCAGATTGAAACTTTTCCTTCCAAACATTTAACTTCCCATTGAGATTGTAAACTAAGAATAAATTTTTAAACTTTTATTTCCCTAATGTTTTTAGTGTTTTTCCTAACAGGTGACACAGTAGATATTCCAAAAAAGTGTTTTGAAATGACTAGTCTAGGAAAGATTTAATTGTATTTCATGCATTCTATTTGAAAAGGCAGTAATTGTGTGCTTTTTTCTGAAGATCTACATTAAAACTGTCATTACAAAATAATTTTTGATGGCTAATGAGGTATGCTTCAGTTACTTTAGAAAACTTCATCTTGAAAATACACTACAGGAATTCAGAAAAATCACTAAGTCATTTTTGACTAAATGAAAAGTATCTTTTCTCATTCTTTCTTTTTAAAATTAAACTGACATATAACATTGTATCTATCATGTACAACACAATGTTTTGAAGTATATATGCATTGTAGATTGGTTAAATCTAACTAATCAACAAAGGCATTACCTCGTGTAGTTGTAATTGTTGTGGTGAAAGCACCTAACATCCAGTCTCTACATTTTTCAAGAATACAATATACTGTCATCAATGATAGTCATCATGCTGCACAATAGATTACTTGAACCTATTCGTTCTATCTAACTATAATGATGTATCCTTTGACTAACATTTCCCCAACACTCCCTTCCCAACCACCCCAGCCTCTGGTATCCATCATTTAAATTTCTTTTTTAAGATGAACTTTTTTAGATTCCATACACGAATGTGATCATGTAGCATTTATCATATTGTGCTTTGGATCTTTCACTTAACCGAATGCCTTCCAGATTCATGTATGTTGTTGCAAATGATGATATTTCTGATTTTTATGGCTAAATAATAGTATTCCATTGTGTATCTATATACATTTTATTTATAAATTTATCCATTGATGGATACTTAGGTTGATTCCATATCTTGGCTATGGTGTATAGTGCTTCAATATACTTAGAAGTGCATATGAAATTGCTGGATCATATGGTAGCTCTATATTTAATTTATTTAAGAACCTCCATACTGTCTCCATAATACCTGTACTAATTTACATTCTCACCAAGAGTGCACAAGGGTTTCCTTTTCTCCATAATCTAGCCAAAACTTATCTTTCTTTTTTTTTTTTGACAATAGCCATTCTAATAAGAGTGAGGTGATATCTCACTGTGGTTGTGATTTGCATTTCCCTGATGATTAGTGATGTTGAACATTTTTCACATACCTGTTGACTATTTGTATGTCTTCTTTTGAGAAATGTCTATTAAGGTCTATTGTCCATTTATATTTGGGTCTTTTGGCTTTTTTCTATTGAGCTGTTTGAATTTCTTATATATTTTGTATATTAATACCTTATCAGATATATAGTTTGCAAATATTTTCTTCCATTCTATAGGTTGTCTTTTATTCTATTGATTATTTCTTTTGCTGTGCAGAAGCTTCTTAGTTTGATAAAATCCCATTTGTCTATATTTTGCTCTTGTTGTCTCTGCTTTTGAAGTCACATCCAAAGAATCATTGTCCAAAACAATGTCATGGAGTTTTTCCCTATATTATTTTCTAATAGTTTTACACTTGCAGGTTTTACCTTTGTATTTAATCCATTTTGAATTGATTTTTATATAGAGTGAGATATAAGAATCTAATTTCATTTTTCTGCATGTGACTATCCAGTTTTCCCAAAACCATTTATTGAAGAGACTGTTTTCCTCATCGTGATTTCTTGGCAATTTTTGGGAAAAAAAATGAATTAGTTGTAAATGTGTAGATTTATTTCTGGGCTCTCCTTCTGTTTCACTGGTCTATGTTTTTATGCCAGTATCATGCTATTTTGGTTACTATTGCCTCATAGTACATTTTGAAGTCAGGTAGTGTGCTTCCAGCTTTGTTCTTTTCACTCAAGATTGCATTGGCTACTTTGTGCCTTTTGTAGTTTTATAAAACCTATTGGATTTTTTTTCTATTTCTGTGAAAACTGTCATTGGTATTTTGATACAGATTGCATTGACTCTGTAGATCACTTTGAGTAGTACGGACATTTTAACAGCATTTATTCTTCCAGTTTGTGAATACAAAAATTTTCCCTTTATCTGTGTCTTCTTCAGTTTATTTCATCAAGATTTTGTAAAATGTAAAATGGCTGTAGTTTTCAGTGTAGAGATGTTTTTCATTCTTGGTTAAATGTATTCCTAGGTATTTTACATTTTTGTAGCTACTGGAAATAAAGATTTTAAAATAATATTTCTTTTTCAGATAGTTTGCTATTAATGTATAGAAATACTACTGAATATTTTATGCTGATTTCATATCCTGTAACGTTATTGAACTTGTTTATTAGTTCTAAGATTTTTTGGTGGACTCTTCAGGGTTTTCTATATATAAGATCATGTGTCTGCAAACATGAAAAGTTTAACATCTTCCTTTTCAATTTGGATGCCCTTTCCTTCCCTTGCCTAATTGCACTGGCTAGGATTTCTAGTACTATGTTGAATAGAAGTAGTGAAAATTGACTGCCATACCTTGTTCCAGATTTTAGAGGAAAAGCTTACAACTTTTCCCCATTCAGTATGATGTTAGCTGTAGGTTAGTCACATATGGCCTTTATGATCTTGAGGTGCATTGTTTCTATACCTAATTTGTTGAGAGTTTTTTTTTTTTATCATGAAAGGATATTGACTTTTATTAAATGCTTTTTCTGCAACTATTGAAATGATTATGTGGTGTTTATCCTTCCTTCTGTTAACGTGATGTATCATGTTGATTGATTTGTATATGTGAACTATCCATAGGATGAATCTCAATCATGTAAATAATATTTTTATGTGTTGCTGAATTTGGTTTCCTTATATTTTGTTGAGAATTTTTGCATGAGTAATCAGCAAGGGAATTGGCCCATAGTTTTCTGTTGTTGTGTCCTTATCTGTTTTTGGTGTCAGTGTAATGCTGGCCTCATAGAATGATTTAGGAGCTTTCCCTCCTCTTCAGTTTTTTGAAATAGCTTGAGAAGCATTGTTATTACTTCCTTAAATATTTGGTAGAATTCAGCAGTAAAGCCTGGGCTTTGGTTTGATGGGAGACTTTTTATTACTGATTCAATTTTCTTGTTATTGGTCTGTTCGGGTTTTCTATTTCTTCATAATTCAATGTTGGTGGGTTGTATTTGTCCAGGAATTTATTCATTTCTTCTAGATTATCTAATTTGTTGGCATATCATTGTTCATAATAGTATCTTATGATCTTTTGCATTTCTGAAGTCTAAGTTGTAATGTCTCCTTCTTTATCTCTAATTTATTTGAATATTCTCAGTCTAAAGGTTTATTGATTTTTTCTTAAAAAAATATTTGCTTAATTGATCTCTTGCATTGTTTTTCTTATCTTTATTTTACTCTTTTCTGCTCTGATTACTCCCTTCCTTCTACTAATTTTGGGTTGAGTTTCTACTTGTTTTTCTAGTTTCTTGCAGTGCAACTTTAAGTTATTTGAGATTTTTCTCTTTTTTGATATAGGCATTTATTGTTATAAAATTTCCTCTTAGACCTGGTTTTGCTGTATCTCATAGTTTTTGGTATGTTGTGTTTCCATTTTTATTTCTTAAAAAATTTAAAATCTTCCTTTTAACTTCTTTATTGACCAAATGCTTGTTCAGGAACATATTGTTTACTTTCCATGGATTTGTGAATTTTCCAAAGTTCCTCCTGTTATTTATTCCTAGTTTTATACCACCATCATCTGAAAAGACACTTAATATTACCTCAGTCTTCTAAAGTTTGATAACACTAACTTTGTGGTCTAACATGTGATCTATCCTGAATCATGCTCCATGCGCAGTTGAGAAGGGTCTGTATTCTGCATCTGTTCTGTATATATCTGTTAGGTCCACTTGGTCTAGAGTACAGTTTCAATCCAACGTTTCTTTGTTGATTTTCTGTGTGGAAAATATTTCCGTTGCTAAAAGCAGGTTGTTAAATGCCTCTACTGTTACTGTATTGCAGTCTTTCTCTCCTTTCAGATCTATTAGTATTTACTTTGTACATTTAGGTGCTCCAATGTTATGTGCATATATATCTATAATAGTATCCTCTTGCTGAATTGGCCCCTTTACCATTATATAATGACTTTGATTGTCTCTTTTCATAGTTTTTGACTTAAAGGCTATTTAATCTGACTTAAGTATAGCTACTCCTATTTTTTTTATTTCTATTTATATGCAATATCTTTTGCATACCTTCACTTTCAGTCTTTCTGTGTCCTTACCAGTAAAGTGAATTTTTTATAGGTACCATATAGAAGAGTCCTGTTTTTAAATTCATTCTGCCATTCTATATCTTTTGATTGGATAATTTAATCTATTTAATTCACAGTAGTTATTGATAGGCAACGACTTACTACTGCCATTTTGTTCACTATTTTCAAGCGATTTTGTAAATGCTTTTACAATTTCTTCCTCTCTTACTGTCTTCCTTTGTGTTTAGGTGATTTGCTCTAGTACTGTGGTTTGATTTCTTGCTTTTTACATTTAGTGTAAAAATGTTGTGGAATTCTGACTGATGCTAGATTTCATTGTTGCAGGCCCTGTATTGAGGTTTAAGGGAAAGTCTTATGCTTACTTGCCTCTCTTTCCATCAAGCAGACAGAATCTCTTTCCACGCTATGCTTACTGGGTTTGTAGAGAGGAGACAGAGGTAATAAAACTGCTATTCTTGCCCTCTTCAATGCTACTTCTTTTCTTATTATTACACTATAACCTTGTACTTTGATTGCTTGCCTGATTTCCTTAGCTCTGGTGAAGGTGTTTTCATGCATGGATAGTCATTCAAACTGAAGTTTCTTCAAGGAGACAATGGCTGGAGAGTTCTATTCTGACATCCTACTCTGCCCTCCACCCCACTGAAAAGTATTGAGTAAGTACCAGCTATTTGTATGTTTATATGCAAAATTTGTTATCCTTCTTTAAGAAATTTATAACCAAGAGTTAGTATATTCAGCTATTTCACTCATCTCTGGGGAAAATATCTAATTGTTTTACTTCTCTTTTTGTCTAGTTATAATGTGAAGATAATTACTCACATAATGAACAATATGTAAAACCTGCCTGTGAATAGCCTAGCTAGCATTTGGGCTGGTGCCATAAGGCAAGACCAAATAAATACAAATACAAAACAAGATGCTACACACAATTAATTTACCCTCTTGTTGAATAGGCATGACCAAGAATTCAACAACATATGATAGAGGCTGGGCTTGGTGGCTCTCGCCTGTAATCACCACACTTTTGGAGGCTGAGGCAGAAGGATTGCTTGAAGCCAGGAGTTTGAGATCAGCCTGGACAACCTGGTGAAATCCCGTCTCTACAGAAAATACAAAACTTAGCCAGGCATGGTGGTGCATGCCTGTAGTCCCAGCTACTCAGGAGGGTGAGGCAGGAGAATCACTTGAACATGGGAGGCGAAGGTTGCAGTGAGCTGAGATCATGCCACAGCACTCCAGTCTGGTCTATAGAGTGAGACTGTGTCTCAAAAACAAAAACAAAAACAAAACACACAATAGACAGTGTTTAATAAAAAGACAAACCATATAGTCCTGGATATGGATGATTTCACAGTTCTTAGTTAGAAGAAATAAGATATAAATCAGAGAGAGAAATTCATGAATGAGGGACATATATAGGTGCAGAAGACAATGTATCTGTTTACCCAGGAAGAACGAAGACCTTCGATGCTCTTCTTTACACACTTGAGAAAGAATAATTTTTTTTTGTTGATTTCTACTATGACATAGGAAGTAAGATGGTAGCATAAAGAAAACAGGATTTGGTAATCAATAAGCCAAGCAAGAAATCTGCAAGGCTTATTTAACTGTGTTTCAACTGTGTCTCAAGTGAGTACAAGGTTAATGGATAACAGATTCCTTCATTAGATACCTTTAATAGATTTATTGGTTTCCTTTATTTGCAATGGAAAGAACAAAGACAGTAGAGTCAGGAAGTCCTAGCTTCAAATCTTACTCTGCTTCATTAAAAAATTGTTTCATGAAAATTGCTTCACATATTTAAAGCTAAGTTTCCTCATTTATGAGATAGGTATAAAATATATATCTCTTGAAAAAATATATCTTGAAGTCTTCTTGTCAAGTTGAAGTGAATTACCTAGCTAAGGTTGCCAGTATTATGCCTGACACACACACAAATGTGTTCCATAAATGCTAGTGTGCATTAATACTAATATTAAAGATTTCAACGCCTCCATAAGCAAGGCTAAAATATACCTTAGAAGAAAGGTGGGATGGACCATTCTAGAAAGAGGGAGCAGCATGAATGAAGAAACAGAGCTTGACTTGGTGTATTTTGAGGCAGAGGCTAATGAGGCAGTGGAACACACTGGATCAGAGTCTTCTTGAGAAACACAATCAAATAGGCATCTCCACAATCATTTTATTGAAAGAACATAGGAATCATGAGGTAGAGGCCAGATACTAATTATCCGTTAGGAGTAATTTATTATTATACAATACGTTATCTATCTAACTTGCTTTTTCTCATTTTAAATTGACATTAGGTTGTAACTTTTGACTTACAAATGTATAGAATTCAGAATACTATTGCTTGGATTAAACAGTGCTGCAAGCAATGGTAATTCTACAATGATTAATCTAGCATGAAAGCATTGCCAAATACAGCTTTCACCTCATCAGTGATTGGCAGATCATCTAAGATGGAGAAGTGGGTGATAAACACCATATGGTCTACAGGACCCAAATGCAAACCATTAGACTGCTCCAGGCCCCATTAGAAGAACAATACAGACATCAGAAATCACTTGAACCCAATACAGTTAGGCATGCAGGTGTGACTTTGAAGCCATTTTCAGGCAACAGCATTGTCATTTGCCACATTATCAAACAAAAAGAAGACAACAAGAGAAAAAGCAGACATAGCTAGCATAGGCCAGCTAAGATCCAACAATGTTAGCCACATTAAAAGATGAGGTTTCCTTTGATGCCTTTATTCTCAAGTTAGTGGTGTATTAAATTAATATCTGCCTGTTGGTACCACTGTGGGTTAACACCTCAAATTATTATTTGTTGAGTCTGATAAATTGCTGAATTGTGCTTATTTTTCATCTTTGGTTCCTAATAGTTTATATAGTTTAGAGTTTAAATTCCAGCTGTACTGTAGTTACCTTATTGGAAGGCAGATCTGGAACATTTCCATGACTACAGAGATATAGTTAGGCAATACTGAACTAGACTAACTCCCAACCTTTCTCATGCCATAGCACATAATGGGAATTATAATTTTTGTAGAGCACCCTGGAATACATAATCTTGTGGTTAGAAATAATTGGTCTAGAGCCTCCAGCTGCCCCTGAGAGCTTACGGAAGTCATTGTCTTAGTACATTTGAAATCCATTTGGAGTACAATCATGTGCCACTGTTGGGAAGATATGCCTTAGTTGGTATCCAATCCAATATTATCAGAGAAAGTGAGTGGCTTGTTCTCTTGAAAAACAATTGCTAATCAGGTTTTGATTTCAGATGAAAAGGACAGGCAATTATAACACTGAAGAGATTTGAAAAAAGTTAAAACCCAAACAAACATATTATTGAGTGTATATCACAGGCAAGGCTTTTACTGAGTGTAATGACAAACACTAATATTGAATTTCATGGTCCCTCTCCCCAAAGAACTAGCAAACTCATGGAAAACAGAACAAAACTATCCTTTTCATTTCTGAAATCTAACCAAATCATAAAAGAGAATGTTAGAAATATTAGCACAGGGCTTTAACACAAAAGAAGAGTAAGATGTCTTACTTCTTACTCATTGAAATATAAGAAAGGAGGAAAAGGAAACATGAATTATTTAAGGGAGACAGAAGATGAGTTGCAAACACTATGATTATTCTGGAAGTGGATAAAAGAGAATGGCAAGTCTAAGAAATTGTTAGACTTAACATGTTTGTGAACTTTCAAGTTTCTCTCCAAGACCTAGGAAATTCCTTTTCTTTGTAATAATTTTCAGATCACTAAACACATCTGTTCTACCCAGACACTGTCACTATGGTACCAAGTGTTAGAGGCCACACAAAAAATGGGGGATATAGCAAGACCTGCTTTTCACAACCTCAGTTTCCAGAATCATGTGTTTTACGGACTATTCAACTCAGAGGAGACATGAGCTCCATGAGACCTTGGATTTTAAAAGATTTTTCCACTGAAGAGCTAAAGATATTGCAGATGTAATTTAATTAAAATAAAAAAGGTTCAGGTATTCTAAGCACAATTTTACATCTGGTGGAGATAGAGATTGAATGAAGAGTCAGCTGAATGTTTGCACTTTCAACAGATGCTTATTAAAGCCCCCTTTGCACTAGGCATTGTTTTTGGTTCTGGAGAATTGGCAGTGAACAAAACAAAGCCTTCATTCAGTGGGAAAAGACATCAGGATTATAGAGGCCATTAAGAAAATATAGCAGGATAAGAGACCATTGGGAGTAATGCTATATTTTATAAAGACTGGTGAGGAAAGATCTTATTGACAAGGAGATAGGGCCTTTGAGTGGGCATGGGCTTTGAGTGAAAAGAGGAATCAGGCCATGTAAACACCTGGGAGAAGAGCATTCCAGTCAAAGAGATGAGCAAGCTCAAAGGCACTTAGGTGGAAACATGCCTAGTATATTTGAGGAGAAATGAAAAGGCCATTGTATATGCAGGCAAATTAATTAAGGAAATCAGCTAAGGAAATAACGGAAGGATAAGCAAACAAATATGGAAGAGTCAGATCAGTTTTGCAGGTCTGGTTTGAACCTTGGGATTGTAATTCACTAGTGATTTCCTTTTTCCTCCTGGGTTCACCTGATTCTTCCACCTCAGCCTCCAAATTAGCTGGGACTACAGGTGCTTACCACCATGCCTAGTTTATTTTATTTTTTGGAGATGGGGTTCTCACTTTGTGACCCAGGCTCATCTCAAAATCCTGGGCTCAAGCAATCCTCCTGCCTTGGCCTCTCAAAATGCTGGAATTATAGGTGCCAGCCACTGCATCTGGCTACTGGTGATTTCTAAGAAGAAGATAATGTAATTTGTGTTTAAGGATTCCCTTTTACTGCCATGGAAAGTACACTATTGGGAAGAGGAAGCAGGTTGACATGTTAGGAGGCAATTACAATCAACCAGATGAGACCTGTTGTTGGTTTGGATTAAGGCGGCAGCAGCAGAGAGGTGTTCATGTACTGAATCCACTTTCAAGGTGGATACCTTGGGATATGGGATACAAAGTAAGAGAGGGGTTAAGGATGATCACAAGGCTTCGGTTGGAGCAACCACAAGAAAGGAGTTGCCATATACTCCTGTGGGAAGATGGTGGCATGATAAGTTGGGGCACATATCGTGGACAGATCAGAAGTTTGGTTTTGCTTATGTTAAATTTCAGATATCTCATAGACATCAAAGCAGTGCTATTTAATAGGCAGCCGGATATATGAGTCTAGGATGCAGGGATGACATCAGGGCCAGAGATATAAATTTGGGAGTCATTAGCATTGCAGAGAGTATTTAAAGCCATAGGCTAAATTAGATCACTGGGGAGTGAGGGCCCCACTCTGGGCTTGAACCTCCCTCCTCTCAGATGCTGACAAAGACACAAACAAACCAGAGAAATAGCAGTGATTACTGTTCAGCTGCCATACTACAATGCCAGACAGCTGTGGTGCCCCTGGGTAAATACCCAAAGTAGCTAGTACTTAGCATTTTTTCAAAGTATTTCAGAAATCAATCTGTCTGACAGCCATAGAAATGCACAGCAAGACAGTCTTCCACATGAATAAAAATAATGTATGTGTTATCTGGTAGTATGATACCAACCTCCGTAATACCAGCTGTAGCCCACTGATGCCTCTTCAGCTTCATTTCTTTTCATTAAACAGCTGGACTAGAGATCCAGAGAGGATCAAAAAGATGCCAGGGGCTGAGCACAATTTCCAAAACCTTTTTAATACAAAATGTTTCAAGACCTAGCATTTTGGTCATGAGAGCATGCAAAATACCAGGAACCTTTAATATACTTCCTATCTTAAAACCCTGGCCACCTCTGATGCATGTCTAATACTCTGGGTATAAGGTACTTGATTTTTAGCCAGATGAATTGTCTTTAAGGGTCAGCTTTGACAGCATGGGCAAGTAACAGAGTAGCCAGTCCACGTGGTATTGTGGAGGTAAAATGAATGTAATAATCTTGTTTATCTGCTCATCTGGAGGTGCTTGTGACTTTCTTCATGATGCCAAGTCAGCAAGTGTTTCCCCAAGGTTGTTCCTGCCCTTTTTACCTACAGAATCATCAAAGCCAGGCATAGATTATGTATTTCTATTCAGGCTTTTTTTTTTTTTTTCAAACTTCTAATTATGATGAAAAGATCACTCTGAAAAGTCAGTGCTATCATCAGCACATCTTTTGTATGTATGTGTGGAAGGGTACCTGAAACCAACTGTTTCAAAGTGCCAGGATAACTAGTCAGGTCTAATTGTGAACACATCACACTGTGCGTAGATTCTAGCAATCACTGGAATCAACCAGCTAAGAGAATACACTTCATGAAAGATATTATCTCAAAGAAAAGCTGGATAACAATCTAAGGGGCCAATTAGAGCCAGGAATGTCTAGTCCTAAGTCTGAAACAGCAGAGAAAACTGGAAACAAACAAAAAAAACTTAAAAATTTTTTTAAAACAGTTCTTAAAAATATATTTCACTTTCAAGAATAAAGAAATCCTTTTAGTGTAAGTGGCAGGCAAAGAAGACATTTTAAAAGCTAGTATTAAACCTAAATATAGCACATATGTGTGAGTAAGCATTTTTTTAAGTCCTCAGTTACTAACAGTTCTTTTGATAAAAGATAACTCGGCATAGCACATTCAATAAGTTCACATTGGAGGCAAATGAATTCACATATGTACTTGTATATCCACCATATGTATTTGCAAAAGTATTCATTTGCAAGTTAGGCATTGTTCAACTGAAGAAACTCTGATAACTGTCAAGGAAAAAGCATATGTTTTATTTATGAGAATGGAAAAACAAAAGCCATGAAACTTGAAATTAAAAAAAAAACTCAAAACAAATGCCATATTGTATTCAAGTTTTGCTTAACAACTAGTCTCTAAATGAGCAGCAAGTAACTGACATTCTACTATGGACCCAGTAGATGTTTACAAAATGTTAATTGCTGAGGCAGGAGAATCGCTTGTACCGGGAAAGGGGAGGTTGCAGTTAGCCAGGATCACACCACTGCACTAGAGCCTGTGCAAGGGAGTGAAACTCCATCTCAAAAAAAAGTTAATTGGTGTTGACAGCAGATGCTAACATTATTAGAGTGGCAAATGGAGGTAAAGTGGCACAATGGAGTAACCAAGAAAAATGTCACAGATCATTCAGCAGTCTAGAACTCAGAATTAGGACAAATAATAGATATACATGAGACAGGAGAAATCAAAACAATTCCCTTTGATTACCAAGCTAGCCTACATTTGTCTCAGTAATTGGATTCTGAAGAATCTTTAAAATGCTAAAAACATGTATATTATAAGACACTGTATTTTCTAAGTATTCATTCTAAAAGTATGTCAATAGAAACATAACATAACACAGGTTATGTCGCACTGTGCGAAGAAAAGCATGAAAAAATCAAAAATTTAACATTTTTCTAGAGTTGCCTAAAAAGAAGCAAGTGTTTCTATTTAAACCATTCTATTCCCTTGGTATTGCATTTAATAAAATATTATTTGGTATTTACTGTGCGACAGATATCTGGTCAGGTGTTGTGGAGAGATACAAAAGGGAATGAGATACTGCTTTTTCAATTAAACTTTTCCAATGTAATGGGAGAGATAAACTCCATAGGCAGAATAGCATAACTCTTATGAGAGTTACATTGTTAGAGGCATACAGAGGAGACACACAGATAATGTTTGGCTTAAAGTGATCAAGGAAAGCTTTGTGAAAGAAGATTTACTTTGTTTTTGAGACATAAAAAATCACTAAATATACAAAAAATTAAAAATACACCTATATACCTTCTCCAATTCATATATATCAACTTTAAAATCTGTCATATTTTCTTCAGATTATTTTTAAAGAAATGAAATGTTATTAATATAGCTTAATTATCCTTAAATCACATCCAGATCTTTTCCAAATTGCCAGCGACAACCACTATTATAATTTTGAGGTATATTCTTCCATTCAGTTGTTATACTTGCACTTGCATCAATTAACATCATATGTAATGTCTGATGTATACCTATGTTATATATATAACATAAGAAATATATAATGTTATATATGTTAGTTAATAATATTCTGGAATTTGGAATTTTCTATTTATACTGAAGTGTGTGTACTGGATGTATACTGATACTGATATAGAGAGAAATCTAGTTCATCTGTTTTCCTTGTTGTTTACTATTCTATGTTATCTATTTTATCTATTGAGTTTCCTTTTGACAGGTTGTTCCTAATTTTTTTGCTGTTATAAACTATGGGACAAAGGTAGCTTTACACACACATAGTACACATGGACAAGAAGTTAACTAGGTTCTTTACACTAAGTGGATCATAGAGAGGGCAACAGTATAGGAGATTAGCCTGGGATAACTCCTGTTTATGCTTTTGTTCTGGCATACATTTTAATAGTGCTCCCTTTCATGTTCAAAGGTGTCCCAGAATGAATAATAAATTATATGATTAATGTTGTAATAAGGCATCCAGATTTTCAATCTTATAAGCTGTTGCTAAATAGTTCCAAAAATGGTTATGCAAATATATACTCTTACTAGCAATATCTGAGAATAAAACATTCTTCATTTGTTCTCTAACTTGATAAACAGATCTTAAAAATCAATCTGATGGGTGAAAAATAGGAGCTCACTATTGTTTTAAGTTGTTGTTTACTGATAAAAGTGGAAGTTGACCATCCTCTTATAGTTGGATTTTATCTTCTGTGAATTATACTATAATTTTGACCGTTTATTGCATGAGTTTATATTATTGTGTTTTTATCTTTCCTGTTGATTTAGAGAATTTTACAGATTTTACACACCATTTTTTTTGTCATATTATCCATTGGAAATTTAATTATTTAATTTTTCACTCTGTCATTTACTTCTTAAATATGTTTATAATTTTTTTTGGCTTTAGACTTTGCTATAAGACTTTAACATTATAACATGGTCAGATTTTGATTTCTATTTTTATTGCTGTATTTTGTGTCTATGCTAAGAAAGCGCTCCTTAACCAAGGACATATTACGTTTTAAGTTGAGTCTTTGAATGACTAGTGTACAAACAATAAGGATGGAGAAAGGGCATAGCAGTCAAAGAAACAGAAAAGGCAGAAACATATAGCAAGGTGTTCACAGATGTTTAGTTTTTGGTTGGTTGGTTGGTTGTTTTTCTGGAAGCATCCATTTACATATGTAACATCTAAATTTACTAATGATTTCTTTCACTGAAAATTATTTTCTTCTATATATTTCTGTTTCTGTTTTCTTTTCTGTTGCTTATAATCCATATATATCTTTCAAGAAGTTTCCTCTTCCATATTTTTTTATCAATGTGTTCCCTGCTGTCTGGTTCTCAACTCTTCTTTGCCAGTTTGTTCACTCATTTTGGTAACATAACCTCCAGAACTTTCTTGTGAATGGATACATTGTAGCTATGTTTTTAGAGAACTTGTTGTTCTGAAAATTTCTATATATCTGATCTTTCAGATATAGAATTATAAGTGAAAAGCAATTAGTAATTTTCTCTCAAAAATTTGAAGACATTACTTTATCGATTTTTGCTTCAAGTGTTGCTCCTGAAAAGTCAATGGTACTCTGATTTGTGTCATATTGTATAGAACCTTCCTCTACCACCTTTGGAAAAGTTTTTAGAATCTGTACTCTTGGTGTCCTAACATTTCTGGCTGCTGTGCCTTGATGCCAGTTACCTTAAATTCCTTTTGCTGGTCACTTGTTGAACCCTTTAAACATGGAAAAACAGACTTACTAATTTAAAAATTTTTTCTTGCATCACTTATTTGATAATTTCCCATTCTCTGTTTTTTTCTTATTTTTTTCACCTATTAAAAATTCCTATTAACCAGACCTCCTGTATCAATCCTCCTTTGAAAAAAAATTATCTAATCTCTTTGATAATTTATTCTACCTTCTGGGGTATTTATGCTATAATATTTTAATCTCTCAAGAGTTCTTATTAGTTCCCTCACTGTCCATTTTTATAACATCCTGGATGTTACAAAATGCTTCTTTAATGTATTTGAGAATATTCATTGTAAATTTTTGAGGTTTTCATCTCCCTCAATAGTCTTTATTTTCTAATAGTTCATTTTATCTGTACACTCATTTTTAAAAAAATCTCTGTCTTTTACCGTGCAAGCTTTCCTCAAATGTCTTGTAACTCTTGGCTGACCACTGCTATTTATAAGCAAGGTAATGAAAAGCTGAATGAAAGCTTTATGTGCAGAAGGAGAGTGATTGCAAATTAAACTTCAGGGTATGTAATCAAGGAAGTTTTGATATTTTCATTTGCAGACACCCCCCGCCACCACCACCATCATCACACACACACACCAAAGGCAGGTCTTTTCTCTTGGGTTGGAGAGTTTTCTGCAGAGAAGAATCTGCCAATCTCCTGACCAGGATATGAGTCCAACTGCCAGGGCCTTGGTAGACAAGCATAGAGGGGTGGTAGCAAGAAGTATGCACCATCAAAATTATAGGCTGCTTCTTTATCTCCTTGTTTCAGTATAGTGTCTCACCCTCCCTTAGCAATTCTTCATGTCCACTAGTCCAGAGCCACTTTGATTCCTCTCTCTTTTATTTTTTTTATAAAGCTGCTGTAATTATCTTTTCCTTCTGCCTCAATATGGGATGATTATTCAATTGATGCCTAGTGTGGGGATACTGATCTAAGGCTTTAACTTGTGTACATAGATTTTTAGCCAGATTGACTATTTTAAGCCCCAGTCTTTACCCCTGAATCCAAAAGTACCTGGTATCTCCAAATCCTGAGACTGCCTGAAGTTGCTTCTTATTGGCAACTAACTTTAATTTCTGCAATCTGCTGAATCAAGTAGTATTGACTCATGATCTTTCAAAATCTTGAAACGATTTCATTTGTTTCTAACTCTTCTTAAATTTTTATATTTGTGCTATCATTATTTCTGTGGAGTTTGGGGAAGGAGCACTGTGGTGGATTAATTAGTGGCTCCTAAAATGGCATGTTACCCAGGAACCTGTGAATGTGACCTTATTTGGAAGAAGTGTCCTTGTGGATGTAATTAAGTTAAAAATCTCAATGACCCAGATGGGCGCTGGGTAAAACCAGTGGCCAATGGCCTTATCAGAGACAGAAGAGAACACAGGAAGGAAGATAAGATGGAAAAGGTGGCAAAGACTGGAGTGATACATCTACAAGCCAATGAATAATAAAGATTGCTGACACCAGATGCTAGGAACATAGGCATAAAACAGATTCTGTCTAACAGCCTCCAGAATTAAACAACCCTGATAACACTTTTATTTCAGACTTCCAGCCATCAGCACTGTGAGAGAATACATTTCTGTTGTTTCAAGCCACCCAGCTTGTGGCAATTTGTTACAGCAGCCTTAGGAAACTAATATAAGCACACATTGAATATTCGAGTTCAATTTATTATAAATATATATCTTGATAAATTGTCACAAACTGAACATACACATGTAACCATCAACCAGATTAAGAAATAGAACATTAGATAACATGACAGAAGCTCTTCTCTTCTCTTTCCATCCCTCCTCTCCTAGGCAAAGGTAACTTCCATTCTGATTTCTAATACTATTGATTCATTTTACTGTTTTGGAAATTTAGGTAAATGAAATCACATATATACTTTTTTCTGATTTCTTTCACATAATATTATGTTCATGAGAGTCATTCATATTATTGTGTGAAATAATACTCATTTATTTTTATTGCTGTAAGTTACTCCATTAGGTGAATGTATCACAGTTCATTCTACTGTTGATGGACCTTTAGGTAGTTTTAAATTTTGTCCTATCACCAATAGTGCTACTAAGAACATACTTGTATATATGCTATGTATTTCTGTTGGAAATACACCTAGAAAGAAAAGGATGAATTGTATATGTTCAACCTTATTAGATACTGACAGATTTTTAAAATATTACTAATATACAATTCCATTAGCAATGCTTGAGAGTATTTATGAAGGTCTAAGTATCTTGCTGGTGTTATCACTAAGAATGGATATCATATAGCATACAAATATTTGTGACATATGATTGACAGACATAAAATCATTACTGCCTGTAAATTCATTCAATATTACGTCACCATAAAGATTTGGAAAAGAGTGAAAAAATGATGTGATTCCTTTCTACTCCTGAAACTCACCCATGTAATGCTCAGATTTGTTGAAGTGACTGACCATGAGGTACCTCCTTGTCTACACAGATGACAAAGCTAACAAGACACCATCAGCATAAGATTAAGAATGTTATTTTAGATCCACTGGACTTCGTTATCACCAGGGTAATAGCATTCTTATGATCTTATGAACATGAAAATTTTAAATTTTTAAATGTATTTTTCCACTGCCTACATGTCAATATATACACCTTCAGGGGCCTAGAATTCAGTGAAATAAATTAAATAGTTTATTAAAAGTCACAACCAAAACAATATCTGCCTTATCCTTAAGCTTCTGAGGGAACACATGTTTGAGGCACCATTTTGAGATTGAATGGGAAGAGATTAAATCTCATATAATTAGTCACAGTAAGGTGAGAAAGGGCTTGATTTTTCTATCACACTAATTAACACCTAGAAGTTCAGTTGACAATGATTAGAGTTTCTCAGCAAGAGCAAGGCAGTGCTACCTGACCCTTAATACTAAATCTTCTCCTTTTTGTATGCATTAGTTTTGTACCAAATATTACTTGAAAAGTTTTGTGATTGTGTATGTGATTTAATTAGCTATAATCAACTGAACTATTTTAACTGAATATCTATGACATATAGCATGTCTTTTCCAATAGGTATAAAATCATGTTGAGGCCAGGTATGGTGGCTCAGGCCTGTAATCTCAGAACTTGAGGGTGCCAAGGCAGGCAGATTGCTTGAACCCAGGAGTTCCAGCCCAGCCTGGGCAACATGGCAAAACCCTGTCTCTACCAAAAATTACAAAATAGAAAAAAATAGCTGGGTGTGGTGTCACATGTATGTAGTTCCAGCTACTAAGGAGGCTGAGATGGGAGGATCACCTGAGCCCAGGGAGGTTGAGGCTGCAGTGAGCCATAATTGTGCCACTGCACACCAGTTTGGATGCTAGAGTGAAACTCCAGCTGAAAAAAAAATGCAAATAATAAATAAATAAAATCATGTTGGAAACAAATGTAATAGTCACATACATTAGTCTCAAGGCAAACTGCAATAACAAAAAGCTCTTGTTTAGTTAAAGATCACAATCTAATGCTTCCATTTGTGTTAACCTGTCACTATACAGAGTCTTACAATGGGAATATATTTTCAACATTGGCCATCTATTATTCAACTATGTAAACCAAAAGTGTATAATTTTGATGCACATTTTACATTTTTAGAAGTCAAAATGCAAATTTAATATGTCAAAAGAGATAGAACAAGTTAAATATTTAAACCTAGTATCCATTTAATAATGTCTGGAGAAACTACTTTCTCTGGACTATTAAATGGTTTGTTTCTAATAAGAGACTAGTAGTTAAATAGCTGTATTGACAATTCTTAATAAAGTGATTTGAATTTAGATATCTACAACAACAAATTCCTTCCCACTAAATTCAACTCACCTTTCTCCCAATTAACCTGAATTAATAGAATTTTACTATATTGTCATTGCTATAATCTAAATGTTTATGTCCCCCCAAAATTCATTTGTGGAAATCCTCACCCCAAAGTTGCTGGTTTTAAGAGATGAAGTCTTTGGGAGGTGATTAGGTCATAAGGATGAAGTCCTCATAAATGCGATTAATACCCTTAAAAAGAACTTTGAGAGAGACCCCTTGTCCCTTCACCATGTGAGGTTAGAGCAAGAAGATGGCTGTCTATGAGGAAGCATATCCTCACCAGACATTGAATCTGCTGGCACACTGATCTTGGACTTTCCAGCTTCCAGAGCGGTGAGAAAGAAGTTTCTGTTGTTTACAGGCTACCCACTTTGTGGTATTTTGTTATAGCAGCCTGAACAGACATTTAGGTATATTAAAATATTTTTTAAGAAAGAACGTGGAAAATCCTTCAGATACGTTAAGTGTTGATGAATACAAACAACATTGAATGGGTTCCAGTTAACTATTTCAGGCCATTAGGAGAGGAAGATGCAAAAATGACTTTAGGATGACCACTCAAGCTGGGAAGAGATCCACAGTCCAGCACAGAGAGAGATTTTATCTTTTCTTTCTTTGTTTTTTAAAGAAAAACACAATTGGCTGTGGTTCATGCAACTAAAACAGAGAGCATTTCATCACAAAGAATTAGGTATGATAACATAGAGGTTATCAAGAAAGAATGGGAACTTGACGCATTTCTTTAGAAGACAAGCCATTAAAGTATGCAATATACCACCTACACCTACTTCTTAAACTGAGATAATGTTTGTGCTGTAATTTCACTTTCCCAAATACACTACATATTACTATCTTGAATAGCTTAGTGATTTCAATACTTGTTTCTACATCAATGAAGAGTAAATTGCAAAATCTCATGGAATACAAACTTTAAAATCTTTTCTATATTATCACATTTGTATTTCTCAAACTTCTAGGATAATCTACAATAATTTGAGTGGAGTCTCAATGGTGAAGTTTCATTAATAAAAAAAAATACCACTAAAGACAAAAAGATGCATACTTCCTGATTTAAAAACATTTAGTACACTTTGTATATTCAGTGTTGACACTGCAGATTTTTTTCCTCTGCTTTGACAAAATTCCTTCTTAGGGATTTTATTGCAAATTTTAAATTAGCGATTAAAATTTTTCCTCAATTTTGTCAGGGAGTTATTTGATTCAAGACAATTGCTTAGGATCTAGAATAATTCATTTGTTTTACTAAAACCATATGCCAGGTCCAGGAAATAAGAAACCTTTATTCCTAGGGACTTCCAAAACTATAGTTTCTGGAGCTTTTCAAAGGTGCCAATTATTTAAGAAAATGAAAAATAGCTTTCTCAGTCCTGGACTATTTTCTTTTATGCTCTTCTAGATAAGGTAAAATCAGAGTTATTATTACAAGTCTAAGCACAACCGAGAGCACTGCCCTAGAAGTAATCCAGTTCGGGTATCCAGTCATCTGATGGCTCTCGGATTTCCTTCCTTCTTTTCTTTTTATCTCTTGTAGAATATTAAAGCATAATAAGCATAACTTTCTCAAAGTCAACTCTATTCAACAAGCATGCATTGAGCTCTTCCTTCTTGAGACTTGATAATCAATAAAAATAACAGGATCACTACTTCAAAAAGCTAGTAACCCAATAGGATAGAAAAAAAAATAATTTGAAGTGAACTGCCATGATGGAAGTAAGGACACAGTGCTATGGGAGCCCAGGGGAGGATATTAATAATTCTGCCTGGGTATCATGCCTATAAATACACACATGGATTTTCACATTTGTCCTAGAATCACTCGTCCTTTCTATTTCAAAGGTGCATAGTAACTAGGGAATTCTTAACCTCACATACCTACCATTGGCTGGCCTCTTTCATTAACATGTTGATAAACAATAAAGATTTCTTATCAAGGGTACCCTATGCATCAGATCATTGATAGTCCCTCATCAATAATTCCAGGGGTTATCAGTGCCATGCATTCACCATTACTTATATGTAATTCAAGAGAACACATGTCAGAAAAACACTATTTTTCTGATGGCCATCCTGTTAATATCTCTTGTCCACTTACTACGTGTAAATTATAACAATGAGATCCAAGAAACTTTGATCTTTGCTCAAGGCTATATCAATTATTGAGAATGGAGGTTAAATCTGGGTTTGTCAACAAATATCCTTTCTTTAAGGAGAAAAAAAACAACTAACTTTTGCCAACTGAAGCATTCTGGCTGAAAGTTAAGAAAGGCAGCTTTATCAATTTTACCTCAGGGGATGAGTCAACTGTGGTTAAAGTACCATTTTGTTCCCTGTAAAGACAACAAATAGACATTGCCATGGCAACTAAATGTACAGTTCTTTGTGTACACAGGCAAACAGTTCATGCATACATGACTCAGATATCAGTAGAAGTCACAAAAGTATAATTTTTCTTTCTTCTATCCTTGTCACCATTTGTTAGAATGTGACTGAAATGTTACAGTAGCATTGGTGTCAGTTTAAGAACAGAGGGATGCTAGTCCAGCATAGTTATTTCACACTGCTCCCCTAAGTGTATCTTACTAAAGACATTTACTAAAGTGTCTTTTCCTATTAATTATGGATGAAGATGAACATTCCCATGGTTCTGGGCCCGTATGCCTTTGCTGAATACCACGGGAGTTAGATGGAAACTGAGAATGGCTTAGAATAATGTGCTGGAACACCACCACAGTCACATCACACTAAGTAGGACTTCAGCCACTTATTGGCCAATCCATTAGGAAATCATGAATATACGTGAGATAAATTTTCTTTTGCACTGACTACAAAGAGAGAGTTCACTGAACAAATTGATGGTGTAAATAACATTGTATATTACATAACTTTCTTGAATAATATTAAGGAAAGAGGATTTTAAGTGACTTGAAACATATTTGAAACAAAAACAAGAATGCTCTTCTGACATAAAAGCTAAATATGGTAATCAGAAAACAAACAGTGCTTTTCCAACCCAATTAATAAATGGCTTTCTGGAAAACCAAAACCAAAACCAAAATCCTCTGATTATCAATGCCAAAATGCTTTGTTTGAATTTGCCACACGGCCTTAACATACATTCTTCTACCTGGCTCACTGTCCCTCACTCCTCCTTCACAGCATTTGCCACATTTTAAAATCATCTACTAATATTAGGAATTATTTGGTTAATACATCTCTCCCCCAATAAACTAGACACTCATTTTTGTATTTATTCACTGTTGCCTACTTATCACTGTTGCCTGGCTCATAGAAGTGACTCAAAAATTATTAAAAATAAATAATTTAATACACAAACTTTTTGTGATCTTTTTCTCTTCGCAGTATCTCATGAGTAATTAATTCCTTTTAATAATTTATCATCAAACTTGGTGAGAGAACGGTTATGTAGGCATTATATTTACATTCTATATTTTTAAGGATGTATAGAGTATGAAATAAACTTGACAATTAGTTTTTTGGTTATACGTTATAGAAACCCATTTGAACTGAGTTTACCAAAAGTTAGTTTATTAAACATATACACAGCTATCTCACATAACCCAAGGGCGGAGATCCAGCTGAGTGATGGGGTGAACTGGAACCCCTGATTCAAACACTGTAGAGAAACCAGACACTGATTTTCAAATCTAAACTCTGTCTCTCTATGTGTTTTTGTTTCATTCTTCTCTCTTGCTTTAGAATAATATTTCTATTTTTTAAAACAACATATCAGAATATAGCTTCTGCCAACAGCTTGTGAGTTTGCATCATTTTCATTTAAGAGCTCAGAGTTTCAATGGGTGAACATTTCCTAGTTCCAACTCTAAAATCCTGAGAATGGACTTATATTAATTCAGATTATGTCAGGAGCAAACCTCTGTCTTCATCTCTATGTGTGAGGTATGGTCACATTGGAAAAATGTGGTTGTTTTCACTGTAACCACTCAAAAAGAGGAGAAGAAAAAAAAGTCAGTTCCCAGAAACACGACCATGCTCTACAGAGGGTTTATGAAGAATGAACCTGGTGATTTTCACTTGCCATTTGCATTAATACACTTCCAATCATCTCTTATTATGCCCTAATAAAATAGCAGGCATTGAAGACTCAGTTGTGGAAAAATAGTTGTATCTCAATATAAGTAATCTGTGCATTTCAATGAGGAAAAAGAGATGCAATGGAAATAAAAATATAACATTTAGGAAGCAGCTGCATGACCCAATTCTTTCTTCTTTATACTTTAAAATGATTGTTTCCTTATGCACAATTACATAATGAGATGAGACGTGAGATGATTTTCTAATTATGCCCTTTATGACAATGTTGAATCTATAGTAAATTTAAGATGGGAGCAGGGCTGTTGAAATCCTGAGCACTTGGGCATAATATTGACTAATCTCTTTAGGATATGGCAATAAAGGCAGGCTGCCTTCTTACATTAAAGTTATAATGGGGGCATTTCACAAATTAGAAGTGGCATGGCCAGAAAAAGCTGCCCCTCTGTCCTTTTAAATCACATGGAAGGATCATCACAGAGATAACCATCTTAGCCTTCCAATGATAAACAAGGCATCCTGTAATCATTCTATCGCTGATTAACTTTCACTAGTATTGATTTTAGAAGACATTTTTTACATAGAAACTAGAAGTGACTTTCAAAAAGAATATGATCACTTGAAGAAGTGACATTCTCAATGAGAGTTTTAAAAGAACATGACAAACAAGGGCACCAATTCTACCAGCAAATGATGTGACACTCACAGAAATACCAACTTGTATAGTTTGCAGTGACTTAGCTAAATCAAGACCAAACATGTATTTTGCAGTCATTAAACCAAAAGTTCAATAATAAGGAGATATTTGTCCAAGAGTCCAGTATATTCTAGGGAAAATAATTTTTAAAAATTAAGTCATTGTATAATTTTTTATAATAGCTAGGCGTCTGGTAAGAATAGGGAGGTTTAGATCAATATATTTAAAACCAAATTAAGAAAAAATCACCAAGTATTTCCATTCAAATAATCAAAATAAAATTTACTTAAGTTATATTTTCAAATGAATTTATATTTTTCTTAAAAATGTTACTGATGTTACAAATTATATAAAGAAACAACAGCCTTTTACTAAAATTATATAATTCTTAAAATTAGACCACCTCAATGAATTTAGTAGGGCACGGGCCAGCAAAGTATGGCCCATGATCATTTATTGTAAAGAAAGTTTTATTGGAACAAAGCCATAGATATATTTTTGCATTCAGTATTTACTATTACTGCTTTGTGCTACAAAAAGAGGAAAGTAGTAGCACTGAAACTGTATAGCCCACAAGCCTAAAATATGTACTATCTGGTCCCTTCAGAGAAAGTTGCAGACCCCTGTCTTAGGGCATATCTTCAAATGGCCATCTTATATTATTCATGGTTATTTCATAAATATAAATGTCAATTAATGCACCTCAATTGTAACACATTTTTTTGAGACAGGGTCTCACTCTGTTGCTCAGGCTGGAGAGCAGTGGGATAATCTTGGCTCATTGCAACCTTGACATCCCAGGCTCAAGCAGTCCTCCTGCCTCAACCTCCCTAGCAGCTGGGACTACAGGTGGGTACCACCAAGCCCAGCTAATTTATTTTTTTGTATTTTTTCTAGAAACAGCATTTCCCCACATTGCCCAGGCTAGTCTCAAAGGCCTGGGCTCAAGTGATCTACCCGCCTCGGCCTCCCAAAGTGCTGGGATTACAGGTATGAGCCACCATGCCAAGCCAATACAACTTTAAAATCAAATGTGTGATTATATGTGACATGAATATCAGATAATAAAAATAGTCAAGCTTTTCTAAAACTAAATTACAATCTCCTATTCATATTTTAATGTTGATTTACTTATTAAAAAGCCATGTAGCTTAAATAGTGAATACTAAAGTAGTTGTATTTAGCCAAGTCAGGAATCTTGCTCTTACACATAATTGAATATCATTACAATATTTCTCATATAAGGAAAGAAATCCTGTAGGCAGCACTTGGCACACATAAGCAATGAAAACTGTCAAAAACTATGGATGCTACAGGCAGTTGCCTGTGCCTGGATGATGTTCAGACAATAACTGCATATCCAAAGCATGAACAACAACAAAAATGTTTAAGAAGTTAATTTCTCCAAAAATACTCTAGCTCTCATCACAGCTCTAATGGAATATAAAGCAAAGGTAAGAAATCTATGAACCACACATCACTTTCATTGAGAAACAATAGAATGAATAAAGCTATTTTAAAATAGAATAATTTTCAAACCTGATGCAGGCAAACCTAACTTACATGCCAGTTTGTCAATGTTCTTATTGACTACATCTCCATTTTTGAAGCACTGACAATTGCATGTACTTTACATTTCCTAAGAACTTCTGAGACATTAACTAGCACAGTTTTTCAGTTCACAGTAGCTGCAGCTCAGAGGCAATGCATGCGGAATTCCTCTCTAATGAATTTACGCTTGCAGAATGCCAATATTTTCTAGCAAACCAGGTGTTTGCTTTAATCACAAAATTATTTACTGGCATCAAAATATGTAAAATCTTATCATCTTGAAGAATTAAAAATATTAATATTTCTATATTAATGAGCTTGAAATAATCTGGGAATCTATTTTCTTTGACACTTTACTGTTAACAGTAGAGCAATTACTGTATTTCCAAGAACAGCAAATGGCACATTAAGGTCATGGCGAGACTGTTTTCACCAAAGAAATTGATCCCATGCGTAAATCATATCAAATAACTACCAAGAGAATGTCTTTATAACCATAAGATACTAACTGTGGATGGGATCTTACAAATCATTTTATTGCTTAAGAAATGTAAGTAAACTGAGGTGAGGTCAGAGTCAATTCTATGGTATTTGAAAAAGGATGAAGGGAAATATGCCTCTTGGTTATGCCTCAGATGCTAGAATTCTTACAACTTAGATATGATATCATTTATAAATATGCTTATGTACTCACTCAAAGAGCTAATGATAGAACTAAGAAAAGATATTCATATTCTATATATTTGTGTTCAATTATAAGCCCATATCAAGTGTGTGGTATAATAAATTGATGTTCTTAATAAATCCCACAATTTTCTTTTAATAGTACAATATATGTCATTTTATGGTAAAGGAGTTAATAAATTATACAGAACCATTATAACTATAATATTTGATACTGATTTGGCTTGTAATTAAAAAAATACTCTTCAGAAAAGTAGTGGTCTTGGGTTATCTGCTAAGATGCCACAGGGGAAGTAACATTAAGGTGACATGGTCATGAAGAAATGGGACTGGAACTGAAGCCTCAGATTCAAATCCAATGTAGTATGCTATGCATATTGGTTTTAGGAACCCAGTGAAACCATATTCTGGTTGAAGTAAGAGATTATGTCTTATATGTCTATACCTACCCATCCCTCCAGTATAATATATTGCACACAGCAGGTGTATATTAAATATATGTCTGCTTCATTCATCATGTAATTAAATTGCCCAGTAATTTGGAATGAGAGCAAACCAAGAAAATAATCACTTAAATTCAACTTAAATTCAAACAAAACAATGAATTGTCAGAAGTAAAGTATGCAAACCACAGAAATTTGATCCACAATTGTGAAGTTGATGAATGAGAAACATTTAATACAATAACACATTTAGGCCTATGCTATTGATTACCACTAGTAGAGAGCTGTAATTGTAAGTTTATCCAAAGTCAATCCAGGCCTAAAACCCCATTTAAAATTCAGTTCTGGCAGATCACTGGAATATTATTCAGATATAAACAATGAAATCCATCTTTTACAGCACATGGATGGAACTGAAGGTCAATATGTTAAGTAAAATAAGCCAGCACACAAAGACAAATATTAAATGTTCTCATTCACATGTGGAAGCTAAAAAAAAGTGGATCTCATGAAGATAGCATATTGGTTGTTACCATAGCCCAGGAAGAGTGGAAAGGAGAAGGAGATAAAGAGATGTCGGTTAATGGGTCCAAATATAGAATCTGATAGAAAAAAATAATACCTAGCATTTGATAGATCAGTAGAGTGACTACAGTTTACAATAATCTATTGTATATTTCAAAATTGATAGAAAAGAATATTTCATGTATTGCTAGCATAAAGAAAATATAAATATTTAAGGTTATAGATATTCCAATTACACTAGTTAGACCTTTACAAATATATGAATATATTAAATTATGATGTATACCCCTAAAAATTGTATATCTATATCAATAAAAATTACAATACATTTAAATAAAGAAAAATCTAAGCAAATCAGAAAAAAACTACACTTCTCTCATAAGTATGAACAGCATAAATCTAAGACCTTTCTTTTGTTCACTTGGGTAATTAATTTAATTTTCAATATCATATTGATATATAGACCTGGGCTTATCCTCAAAGGTTAAAAAATGAGAAAAATACTCATAACATACAGATATAAAATATGTGTTGTATATATCCAATTACACAAATGCATATATTTATATACATTTATGTATTTATTCTACATATATGTGTACATATATTAATTTGTATCATATACTTATACATGTACATGCATGTATTTGTATACACATAAATATATACACATGTATGTATATATGGAATATATTGTTTTAAACTGCTAAGCAATAATGTAACCTAAATTTAATTTTAATATAGATTTTTACTTAGCAGCCCCTTCTTTATTGTTATATAATGATCTTTATTGGTGTAACCATTTGAAGTACATTTAAAAAATAAAAACTTGTTTATATCTATTAAGAAAAACTTTAAATTATTAAGATATGTTCTTAACATTCAGTATAAGCAGCACATCTCAAGTTGTTAGAAGTAATCATAGCCATTTGTCATTTCAATAATCTATGGCAATTACCACATAGTGTAAGAGAATTATTTCTATTTAAAGAAGATTCTGACCCAGGAGAGTTCCAGCAACATAGGAAACAGCCCTTTGTTAACTTATAACAATGACCCAGCTATGACAAAAGCCATAGCAAAGTATTTAACAGACAACCCAAGTTTAGAAAGACTGACATAATACGCTGATGATAATATTTCAAATGATATTTTCTATTCATGTGGAATGAGTAAAATACTTTTTCTCTCCAGACATTTTTATTTGTCTTCTTAAAGTCCACTTTTCTAAGCCACTAATTTGACTCTTACTGAAGGTTTTCTCTACAAATAATGACAGCCCCCATCAACATACAACTGTTGCATTTTGAGTTCTGTCTTCATTGTCTTATTTAGTAAAGTAATAATATCAACAATCTAGCAGTATTTTAAATCATTTTTAAAAATAATGTCTACTTTTCAAAAATGAAATATCTAGTCAAGTGGGGAGATGGATTACTTTAATACATTTAAAATTAAATATGACTGTATGTTTTCTGTGTTTAGATACACAAATATCATTGTATTACAACTGCCTACAGTATTCAGTACAGTAACATGCTATGCAAGTTTATAGCGTAAAAGCAATAGGCTGTACCATATAGCCCAGGTATTCAGTAGGCTAAAACATATAGGTTTGTGTAAGTACACTCTAGGATGTTCACACAAGAATGAAAGTGCTGAACGACGCATTTCTCAGAACATATCCCTGTCATTAAGCAGTACATAACTATATAGGCTATGTCTTAAAGCTAGTCATCATATAGATTTATTGGAGGTATAGCTCTGAAAATGTCATGAGAAATTTTGATATAACAAGTAACCTTTAGAAACTGGATTCACAGAACAAATGAGAAAGGTGCACACACTTTTTGACCTTACATTTAATTTTTTGTTGTTCCACAAAGATAGGGTTTCAAAACTTCCACCATATCCAATAGGCTTGGCCTCTGATATACATGAATTATTTAGCACATATATGAATGACTTATGTCAGATATTACGTTCAGTTCTAATAAACTAAATGTGAACGAGGAAAAATTATACAAAAAATTGTACAAAATAATTTCAATATGAAGCCCTTTTCCTGTGGAAGTCTTTCAGAAAATGTAGTTATGATTTCAAAACTCTGTTTATATCTCTTTAATGCATCAAATAACAAAAAAAGCTCACACATTTTACTTTAAAATCGCATTATTGTCATTGATATCAGTTGCAAATTATTAAAACTGAAAGGTATCAAATGAAATCAAGAAAACTACTGGCTATAGTGGCGTTAATTAGCATATCCTTCCCCTCTAAATATATCTGTCTATTTTAAGAAGCTATATAATGCATAGAAACACAATTTTAAAGTGCTTTTGTAGTAACAGAATGTATTCATAGCTGAATTTATGTCTTTGGCACTCAAAAAAGATGCAGATGGGCTATAATTCATAGGGTCTATATATCTTCCAAGTTTATTGGTTTGTTTGCTTTATTTCATGTCTGCTTTCAAAAGAAGATTTTGAGATAGATTATAATAAAAAATCTCATGCAATAAGCTTGTTTAAATGAAGATAAATTATCAAAGCATCATAGTAAGAAGAAATGATTATTGGGGTTGGGGTGAAGAACGTATAATTATACAAGAAATACTAGCTAAGAATAGTTACTGTAATTATATACTAAATTTAGTCTGTACTTCCTGGAAGCCAAGACAAATTTTTTAAATTAGGATTAGTTACATAGCTCTAGTTGCATATCAGTTCATCAGAATATACAAACACAAGCACTAAATCTAAGGGAATAGATTTCTTAAAAACATGAATTTTTCCATGAAGACCACTCGACAACATAATGTATGACATTTTTAATATTCAATAGCTTTTTAGAGAAGTCACTGAAACATTCTGAAGTTGACCATTTTGTATAGCAAACATTGATAGAAAGCTAAAAATGATACAGTTTACGGTGGCTCAACAAGCTGTACATTATAGATCTACAAGAGTTCCATCTGCAATAATTTATAAATTTGGCAGCTAATGTACTTGACAAGAAGTTAAAACAACTCAAATAGACTAAAGGAGTTAGATTATATGAGGATCTAGATATTTGATATTAAGATAATGACTTCATTACCTAGTGTGATAGGCTGATTCATGGTCCCCAAAGATATCCAGATCCTAATCCCTGGAACTTGTTTCACCTTATAAGGTAAGAGGGACTTTTTAGAAATCACTAGATTAAGGATTCTGAGATAGGCAGATTATCCTGGATTATATAGGTGGGCACAATTTAATCACAAATCTCCTCATAAGATGGAGGCAAAGAGAGACTTGACTACAGAGACAAAAGTCATTGGGATGAATGCAGCAAGATGGAAGACAAGGCTAAGAAAATGCAGCTGTAGAAGCAAGGCTACAGTAATCAAAACAGCATGGTACTGGTACCATAACAGACATATAGACCAATGGAACAGAACAGAGACCTTGGAAGTAATGCCACACATCTACAACCATCTGATCTTTGACAATCCGAACAAAATCAAGCAAGGGGGAAGGGATTCCCTTTTTAATAAATGGTGTTGGGAAAACTGGCTAGCAATGTGCAGAAAGCTGAAACTGGATCCCTTCCTTACACCTTATACAAAAATTAATTCCAGATGGATTAAAGATTTAAACATAAGACCTAACACCATAAAAATCCTAGAAGAAAACCCAAGCAATACCATTAAGGACATAGGCATAGGCCAGGACTTCATGATTAAAACACCAAAAGCAATAGCAACAAAAGCCAAAATAGACAAATGGGATCTAATTAAACTTAAGAGTTTCTGCACAGCAAAAGAAACAATCATTAGAGTGAACCAGCAACCAATAGAATGGGAAAAAACTTTTGCAAGCTACCATCTGATAAAGGGCTAATATCCAGAATCTACAAAGAACTTAAACAAATTTGCAAGAAAAACAACAACCCCATCAAAAAGTGGACGAAGGATATGAACAGACACATTTCAAAAAAAGACATGTATGCAGCCAACAAACATATGAAAAAATGCTCACCATCACTGATCATTAGAGAAATGCAAATCAAAACCACATTGAGATACCATCTCACGCCAGTTAGAATGGCGTTCATTAAAAAATCTAGAGACAACAGATGCTGGAGAGGATGCAGAGAAAAAGGAATGCTTTTACACTGTTAGTGGGAGTGTAAATTAGTTCAACCATTGTGGAAGACAGTGTGGCAATTCCTCAAGGATCTAGAAATAGAGATACCATTTGTGTAGCAATCCCATTACTGGGTATGTACCCTAAGGATTATAAATTGTTCTATTATAAAGACACATGCACACATATGTTCATTGTGACACAGTTTACAATAGCAAAGAATTGGAACCAACCTAAATGCCCATCAATGGTAGACTGGATAAAGAAAATGTGGCACGTATACACCATGGAATACTATGCAGCCATAAAAAAGGATGAGTTCATGTCTTTGCAGTGACATGGATGAAGCTGGAAACCATAATTCTCAGCAAACTGACACAAGAACAGAAAACCAAACACCGTATGTTCTCATTCATAAGTGGGTGTTGAACAATGAGAACACATGGACACAGGGAGGGGAATATCACACACTGGGGTCTGCTGTAGGGTGAGGGACTAGAGGAGGGATAGCAAGGGGTGGGGAGATTGGGGAGGGATAACATTAGGACAAATACCTAATGTAGGTGACAGGGGGATGGAGGCAGAAAACCACCATGGCATGTGTATACCTATGTAACAATCCTGTAAGATCTGCACATATGCCCAGAACTTGAAGTATAATAACAATGAATAAAAAAGTTGGAAAAGGCAAGGAAATTAATTTTCCCTTAGAGATCCCGAGGGAGCACAGCCCTGCTGACACCTTATTTTAAGACCAGTAAAAGTGATTTTAGATTGCTGACTTCCAGACATGAAAAACAATGTGTGTGCTTTGAAGTCACCAAGTTTGTGGCAATTTTTTAAAAGCAGTCATAGGAAACTAAACCATCTAGGATTACATGAATAAATACTATTTTACAAGAGTAAAATACTTAAAAGTATTATGTGTCATAGGACACTTACCCAGTATACAAGGAAATTGATTGTTAAGTACCTGGGAGAGGGCAAAAAAAAGTCTAATCAGCAATTTTGTATCTAATATTAAAATCCTAAGAGAATGGTTTCAACCTAGTTATGAATTATTTTGGCTTTTCTTATTATATTTTAGATAACATTTACAGAATTCTTTTATAGTATTTTAGATAATGCTTTCAGTATTCTTTGGGAAATTAAGTAAATAGCTGACTCTAGAATATGACCCAGTGGGAAAATAAGGCCTCTTCCTCGGCCCTGGGTAGAAAGATTGGATCTTTATGTAATTTGCATAATCTGTAGTTTGCAGAGCAGCTGAACCAGCAGCAGGTGACACCATTCTTATTTAAGAGCTGATTTCTTTCCATCAAATGTCAATGTTGGAAGCAGTAAAATAGGCAAGGGATAATAGATTTTCAACTGAAATATATTAATAGGGATCTAGTGGGTGAAGTGGGCTATCTAGGGCATTCTTACTTAAATAACTGATGAAAACAACTCTAGGAACACTAAAGAAACAAATCCACTAGTGCATCACCATAGAGAATCCTGGTCTGTTTTTCACAAGTTGGAAGCAGGATTGTCCATTGCAGACATGTGAGCTTTAATTTCAGAAAAAGAAAATAAGTATGGACTCAGAGGGATTAACTTAGAAAGTCTGGTTCTTCAAGCCTCTAGTGAAAGTTTCTCATTGCTGGATTTTAAATGCAGGACTCAAGCTGCCCAGTCCCATTGTTGTCTGCTCACTAATGCATGATAATTAATAGCTCCTGACCTAAATAAACTGCCAGAGATTCACTGACTCACCAGAGACTGCTGTCATTAGGGACCTTGCTTCTTTTGTCTTCCCAGAGGACTCTGCATCTAGCCCTGCACATTTTTCATATTGCACTGAAGTTATTCATTTATCTGTTTCCTCTAAATTCATCTTGGCTCACTTAATTTTATATCTCCAGCAACAAAATAGTGCCTAGTATTTAGAATAAGCTGAATAAATACTTGCTCTATCAAGAAATGAAAGGAAACTCTGAATAAACCTTCTTAAGAATTCTTAAGAAACTAAATCCAGAACAATTAAATCCTGGCCACCTTTAGGCTAATAGGGAATTTTACAATTCAGGTATCAGGTTGTAACCAGTTGAACCCAGTAATTGATCTTGGTATCATTAAAAGAATGATAATCAAACAGGGAGTCAGCACTGTATGCTCCTATATACCCTATGGCAGTTCTCCCACATTGGGGTTGCTTGGACTGGAGGCTCCATGTGGACAGGAACTTGCTCTTAATGTTGTATTCGGAGAACATAGCATAGTGCCTGATGTATACATGATCAATAAATGGTTATGCAATTAATGAGTAAACTTAAAAACAGACCTCCAAAAGGAAAAACTGATAATAGAGATATCAAAAAGGAAGCCATTATAACAGTCTAGGTAAAAGTGACAAAAGCAATGGATCCATTTCCCTTTCAAGTGTTTTTCCACCTAAACTATGGGCTTTGCCATCCTCAATAGAGTTCTCCAGTTGGCACTCCCTCCTGTAGCAAGTTTAGTGAACACCTGTCAGGTACTCTGGGATGAACCTTCCTCTTACACAACCACTCCCATCTGCCTGGCTTCCCTAAAGAATCCCTCCTGTATCATCCAGTTGTGCCCATTCATACTGTTTCCTCCAAATCAGTGCTATGATGAGTCTAAAGTGACCCAGAATTAACATGAAATAATACATTATGCCACTAACATTGATAGCTATACTGTACAAATAAACCAGAAATAATCTTGAAGACTCGGTTTCTCTTGGCATCACAAGATGAGTTTTCTCACTTTCTGCTCCAGCATCCAGTGATACTGGGACCTTGTTTCTGTTTGTAAAAAAATGAAATATGTGATTTCCAGAATTTGATGATCTCTGCAAACTCCCTTAAGCCTTACTTATTGGAAGGTCCCTTTAATGCCCATCCATTCAAAGTACATTGCCCACAATCTAGCAGTGAGATCAAGTGTAGACATAGGATGTTGGAACAACACATTTCACAGATATGAATCCTAGGTTGCCTCCCCCAACGTCTAGCTCAAGAACTCTCTCAGAAAAATCCTTTCTGTACTTCTATCTCTAAACAGTGCTTTGACTATAAAGGAGAAACAAGAATAGATACATATTATTTTTATGATTAAAATGTTATGCCACATAACACTTTGGGTATATACTACTTAGGTATACTCCTTTTTTTTCTTCAGCTGAATTTGGATTGAAAAACATCCTAGTTCTTAGGATTCATAAGTAGTGGATATTTTCTATGGAAATAATCTTCCATTAAACTACATAGTAACTCCTTGGAAAAGTCATATTATTAGGCCAAGCCACACTACATTTTCTTCTGTGTAAGGAGATTTGGACTTATATTTACATCAGTTTTTCAATTTTTCCCTTGTGTGGATACTCACATTTAGAAGAGTTATAAAACAGGGGCTTTTTTGTAGTATATATGCCTATATTTTGCATCCTTCATTTAAACAATAAACTGTGATTTTTAGGTTGTTGGAGGTAGTGATTAATTTAGTAGAGCTCCTTTGGGTACATGTCCATACATCTATGTATCATCCAGTAAGAATTTTAGAATTCTGAGAACTTTGAAAATTATATTATTATAAATAATATTCTTGAGAAAATGTTTCCTTAAAAAATCTATTGACTTACACAATAGACATACTGTATTTTGTTTTTCCTTCCTTAGAATAACTTTTTTACTGTATAGACATCATTCTTTCTCAGAAGATTAACAGATTTGTGTTTAGGCAGCTTTCAAAGGAGATAATGCATTTTCCTGTTTCTTTCCTAGATGCGTGGAGAAACTTTACCATATACTAATATTAACTATATGTGTAAATAAAAGAAGAAGGTAAGTCTTGTTGGTGTTGGACTTTTTTTTAACTATTCAAAGAATGTTAATCTTTCTTTTTAATTGAGTCAATTCATATTTCTCATTGGAATTCACAGGAGGATGTTAAGTGAGTTAGTTTATAGCATTTTGTTCCAGTCTTTAAGCACTACATATCATAAAACAGAAATCATTTTAGAAGAGCAACTTTTTAACAAAAACTACTTTTCAAAATCTCGAAATCTTTCATGTTTATTTCCACTTCACTGGGTCACAGAAGCCCCAAAAGGAACTGTCACAATAAAGATTTATGCATACCAGAGTCTCATCTGGGACAGATATTACATTGAGAATCTGACAATTTGCCTAGGAATTGGAAGTTTGAGCAAATAAGGTAAGTATGACATTGGCACTGTATATGCTTTTGTCAGATGATATAATTACTCCAGATGAGTTAAATCTCACAGAAGATCCTTGGCCATAATTTTGAGTATATCAGAGGACAAGTAAGTGTTCCATAATATAAGAAACCAGCATTTAAAAAACTAGCTTCTGCCATTTGTCCTACCACACCCAAGTTTCACTGACCCAAGCACATTATCCCTTTCAGTCTTATTGTTGTTATCATTGTTGAATTTATAACCTTTCATTGCCCTCCTAGGCAAATAGTTCATGGCAAGAGTCTTTTTATGAATTAAGACATTAAGGAGCTTGAGGAGGATTAGAATTGTTATTGTATTTTAGAAACAGGATCTGAGAAGGAGCTAAATATCTCTGCATAAGAAATGCTGAGAGACTGAAGCTCTCAGAGGAAGAATGAGTGGCTAGAGTTGAACATCTTGGCCTGATCTAGTCAATAGTTAATCACTAGCTACATGTAGCTGTCGAACACTTGAAATGTGGCCAAAATTTAAAGACTTAGTATAAAAAAGATAAAATATCTCATCAATAAATTTTTACATTGATTGCATGTTGAAATAACAATATTTTGTAAATATTGGGTTAACAAAATATATTGGGTTAACAAAATATATTATTAAAATTAATTTCACCTTTTTTTTAGTACTTGATTTTTAATGTGACCACTGGAATATTTAAAATCACATATTTGGGCTGTCATTATATTTTTATTTGATAAGGCTTATGTAGGAGATCCACTTCAGAAAGAATGAGTACAATAAATTTTAAATAAGTTAGTTTTAAAAGAGACAAATTAACAAAATTATGTGGTGAATTTCAGAGCTATTAAATTAAGAATGTGCATTCTCAGAGGGCAGGAAACTTATGAATTTTATTCATTTGTTTATTCTCAGTAACTAGTACACTTTCTGGCAGATACAAAGGGTTCAGTAAATAATTATTGAGTAATTAGGGGCTAGTCACTCAAATCGGAATTATAAAATAAGCTCAGAGAAAGTATTAGGTAGTATGTCACCTAAGGATTAAAAAAATAATCTGTAGCTTAGGTCCCTAAATATTACCAATTCATAAACTAATTCCTAAGTAATAATTAAGGATTACTATTGTTGAAGTGTGAAATCAAATTAGGAATAAGTCTAAGATACATACTAAAAACTTTCTTATTTAATACATACTACAGAAGGGAGATAGGTGGGAGGAGGAGTGATAAAGTTTAAGATCCTTGTACTGGTTCCATGTGAGTGAAATTTGCTGCCATATAACAAAGGATGCAGTCAGGTATTAACTGAGAGATAATTTAGGAAAATATAGCAAAATTGAAAAGTGCATATTGCCATGAAAGACAATTATCCTTTCTCCTGTGCCTTTTCATTGTAGTTCTAGTATCCTTTTTTAAAAAAAATAAAATGGGTATAAATTAGGCATCCTAGATCCTCTGAACTTGTATGCAAAATTGTGTGTAGTTTTGCAAATGTAATGTTCTGGGGAGAGAATACTAGGGCTGTCATCAGTATCTCTAATGGGTCCATTGACTTAACAAATATTACCCAACGAATGCTCTATTACAATGGACAGGAGGCAGGGAAATAATGGGTAGAATATGGTCAATCCCTGAGAAGACTGTGAGGTTCTTAATACCTGGATCTCTAGATCTGCCCTGTCTCTGGTTCTAAAACCAGGTTCCTATGCTGTTCATTTCATTTCCAGTAAATCTGGTGGCACACAGCAGCTTTGTATAAAGTTGATACATAATCAAAAACCGTTAATTTCTTTTCTCCTCAAAAGTTAAAAAAATTAACATTTATTTTTGACTAATTACATTGATGCATTTCAGAAGACTCTGTTACCTAATTGAAGACTTATGAAATCTTAAGAAAGAGTATGTTGGTTTACACTAAAAGTCAATTGGCTCTGATTTTAAGAGGAACATGGTTGACTGAGAGGATCATTGAAGGCTAGGGTGGTCCAGAAAGATAAGAGATGTTACTTGAGCCAAGACACACAAAAAAGGCAGGATTTGTGAAAACTGGTTTGAGGGAAGAGTAATTCAGGTAGAGAACAGCTTGACCAATTAAATAGTGGAAGCTCATCCAGTTGGCCATATAGGAAAGTTCGTGTATAAGGGAGCTAGAAATAAAGTTAAAGCAATGATTTATAGAGAATACTCAATGCCAGACTAAGATGTTTGGCCTCTATTATATAAGCAATGGGGAATCTGTCTAATTAATGTGTAAAATAGCTTAGATCCAAGATAGTCAGTTATAAGATATTTATAATACCTCAAATTTGAGGTGAAAAGGAAAATAGAGCAGAGTAGTGGTGACAGAAATTAAAATGGAGGACTTGACAGGAGATTACATGTAGGGATATTCCATATGACTTGATGAATGATTCAATTGACTTGATGAATGATTCAATTGGTATGGAGAGAGAGGTTTAAACCACCCAAACCATGATTCCAAGGTTATCAGCATAAATTATGGAAAAGAAATAATACATTGGACTTGGTAGCCCATGGAAGAAACCATATTGATAATTATAGTGTGTATGTAATATATTTTCTTAAACATGCCCTTCTTGATAGATAGAAGTAGGATTTCCTAACAGCAGCTCTCATTTCACACACTGATCAAGTGTCAGTGTCAATGATGCTGATTGCTGAATATTTGTTCCTCCTATAATTTTAAGAAGTTGATTTGAGATTATTTTCTTTCTTTTCCCCTCTTTGTTCCTTTCCTTCCTTCCTTTCCTCTTCCTTTCACGCTCCCATTCTTCCTTCCTTCCTTTTTTTTTGAGATCTCCTTCTATGGTGATAATACCTGCTTTATTTGTAAAACTTAAGATTTTTATAGGTACATGCACTTGGCTAAAGCAATGGGCTTCCCTGATCTGTGTCACTTCTGGGACAAGTCCTTAAGAAGCCTGGCAGCTTCTACTTTTGCAATCTTTACATCCAGGTATAATGCTATTAAAAAGTCCAGGCTAGCCTGTGAAAGAAAGAGGCCATATGAAGAGGCCCTGATGAAAGAGACATCATGTGGAAACAAGGGACGTCTTAGAAGTCCTAACTTAGCCCAGCCTCCATCTGATGCATGAGTAACTCTAGAGCCCACACCAAGTGGAGCATAAAAACCACCTAGTTGATGAAGAGAATTTTGAAATATAATAGATCTTCATTGTCTTAGCTATCATATTCACACAGCAATAGATAATTGAAACATAAAGGTTGAGTTTGAGCTGTCCCTGAGACAATCAGTTGGTGATCTCCACCTGTTAGCGACTACAAGGAGTTCAAGGAGAGACTGGAGATACAAATTTTGAAGCTATCCACTCATACATGAGGGTTGAAGTCAAGGGCATATATGAGATTATCTTTGATAAGAATATAACATGAGATGAGGAAGAAGTCTAGGACATAGTATTGAAAAACTCTTATGTGGAAAGGCTAGTAAAAGAAATGTCAGCTAGCATAGAAGACAGAGAAGAAAATCCAGAAAGGTAGTAGGAAAACAGGAAGAGTGTGGAATCATTCAGTCCCAGAGAAGTGTCCCATGAAAAAGAAACATGCATTCCTTTGAATTTTGCTGAGAAGTTGAGTAAGATGACAGGATACAGTTCATTCCTGAAAGTAGAATGAAAAGTACCTCCAGAAGGCTTCACATCACTAATATCTTTTGGAGAATTAATTTCTTAAAGAAGACACATTTGATGTCATTAACCTAAGCATATCATACCCCTTTCATTTGCCACTGAGTAAATGCTTATTCATATTTGATCTTAAACATGTTAATTTCAAGATAGGAAATGAACAAGCAGAGAGACTTACAGTTACAACTTAATTACAGTGTAGCATGACTTATTGGAAGACTATTTACATATTGTGAAGATCACTTTAACCCTTTTGATGGCTCTCAAACTGATCTATGGAGACTAGAAAATGGTAGCACTGGCTTATTTGGTAAGCTGACTTCCGTAGTAATTAATTCACGCCTTAACAGTGTGCATGTTATATGAGAAGGATGACCTAGAGAAGTAACTAAGGTATCTGACTATGAAAGTTAATCATATTTTAACACCCCCTTCCTCTACATGATAAAATTAGTCTCAGAAAAAAATATGCAAAAATCAGTAATAGTCATTATTTTCTGAATTTCTTCCTTAGCTTCAAAACAATAAAATAGAAAAATTAATTTTCATCGTAAAGATCTTTTTCAAATTTAGTAACATATTTCATTCAATAAAAAGGTACTCTTTACAAAAAAAATACTACCCCTTATACTTCACATCCTGTTTCACTGTTTAACATTCTGAACACAAAAATTCTAAAGGCGTCTCATACAATGTCAAAATTTAAGTAACTCATGTTTTATGTCTTTAAAGTTACTGTGGACCATCATTATTTATATCAATTATACTGTTTAAATTTTTTAAAAATCTAGTACCATGAGTTGGAATACAGTAACTTTTCCCAAAGTTAGCTCAGGCAATTCCAAACTATTATGAATTTAGTCTTAAAATAAATGCATGTAGTTGAGTCTGTGTGGTAGGGATTGAATGTGCAATTGGGAGGTCTTCAAGTTAACTGCTATGCAGAGTTAAATGTTTA
Organism: Cheracebus regulus; assembly: GCA_963574635.1. Taxonomy (NCBI): domain Eukaryota; kingdom Metazoa; phylum Chordata; class Mammalia; order Primates; family Pitheciidae; genus Cheracebus; species Cheracebus regulus. Next base: position 65,344 of record CAUYQU010025800.1, read on the forward strand.
TTCACGGAAAAGTAATAACAATGTGTTAATTTGAAGTTCACATAAAGATTATTAAAACACAACAGTAGCCACATAGCAGTTTAGAATCTAGACCTATAGAATATGTTTGGGGGAAAATACTTCATCATAGACATTGTTTAGAATTGTTGGTGCATGGTGATAAAAAATAGATCAATTGTTAGTTTCCTTATTGTTTCTAAATTATTACACAAATATGTTCCCCCTTTATTATCTGCCTATTAGGAGGAATGCTCCCTACTACTTCCCAACCCAGGCATCACTAATATAAATTGATTTAACATTTTTTCATTCATAGATTTTCATTGTGACCCTGAAATCTCATCTTGCTACAAGAATGAAATTTGACAAGAAATTCAAAATTTGGCAGGTATATTACTATGCATAACGTATAATAGAAAATCTTCAAAACTTTTTTGCAATATTTTTTCTTAAACATCCAAAGAAGATAAATTGAGGGTTAGCCATCATAGAAAATTAAGTAGAGAAAGATATTTAGAAGTAATCATCCATATGTTAGATGGGTTAAGAAACTGTAAAATAGATTTAAGTTATGGAGCTAGGTTTCTTACTATGGAAAAAACATTTTGAAAACAGTGTTTCTGGAAATATTTCTATTATATATCATTTGTCCTCGAAATCCATCTCTTTATTCACTTAACAAATTTTAAGAATCTTCTTCATCCCTTTCTCTGTACTAGGTATTGGGAGAAATAAAGAATATCCTGCTTATCAGTGGTTTACATAACTTCTCGCCTCAAATAAAATTACACATTTAATACATTTTAGAGTTGTTTGATGAAAGTCTTTGTAAAATATACATGTCTCAATCTTTTTATATAAAAAGGATAATTCAACTTTTCCCTTGATGTCTCAAAGTTATAATAATGCACATCCATTTTTTTTATGTTATGCTATAAGTCTGTGTCTTCCAGCTCTTTTTCTTTTTAGTGTCTTCTTCTTTCAAAAGTAGCCTATCAGCTTTCACATCTCCCACTGTCATTTGTTTGCCTCTAATATCCTCTAGTCTAATATCCTGGCATTAATCTTAAGGGTTCCTGTTTTGAAGGTGTTATGTGTAGGAAAACCAAACACGCACATTAAAAAAAAAAATATGTAGGTGAATAATACTCGATAACAATGAGTGAAGACTTACCATATAACAGTATATAATCCATGAATTAGTAAGTTATGTGTTAGCGGGTTATAAATTACACAAAACAGAAAACCTCAATTCAGCTACTTAAACAAATAAGGGGCAGTTACTAATATACATAACTATAAATCTAAAAAAAAAATGAATACTCCAAGTAAACTGTCACTGTATTTGAAAAGAAACCGAATTCTAGGTTTGCATTCAGAAATCTTATGAATACACCTATCAAAACTGAACCGGGTTTCACAAAATTTAACACAAATTTGTGTTTCATTTCAGATTCGCTTCCTGTGAACCTCAAATAGATGTCTATAGATGTTACGTTGCCCTTCAGCATCCTCTTTCTTATTCTGGAACAAAAGTCATTTCACTTATAGACAGAAGCATTCTATATTCTTTTGCCTTAATCAATCAAAGCATGTCTCATTTTCTTAAGACTCCTAGCAGAGTCTCATTCAGATTTATTAATTATAACTTTCATACAAAGTCACATTTATTTTATAAAGAAAACTAAAGAGTGGGTAATTGTGAACATTCTGTAATGTTGGGGAACACATACAGCCAAGGTTTCTATAGCAGCACAATTTCCCTATAGAATTCTCAACATGGCAGAAATGAACATGTTCATTGATACACCTTAAAACACAGCCTCTCTGTAGGATTTACTAGTAAAAAGCCAAAGTATACAAATTTCAAATTATGCTTAATAATCAATATTTCAGTATTTTATCTTACATAGGAATGATGTAGGCATCCAATTCACGTCCATCAATTAGCTCAAGATAATATCAATCTAAGGATTATCTAAACATTTGGAAATGTTCTTAAAGTTGACAAACTACTAAACATTATAACTGTGGAAATAAAAGACTCATCACAATGATTCAATTTATAAATTTATATTCCTCATAATTTTAAATACTACCTAGAAGTATGCTAGTTTAGGTGATTAGCAAATCTACTTACTTTCAGGAAAAACATACCCAAGTTAAAAAAAATACACCTTTGTGGAGAGAATCCACAGACCCTTTGAAGGAACTCAATCACCACTCTATGCTCCCTGAGACACCAAAAAACTGTAAGTCAGCTTGCCTTCTCAGTGGGGAGGCTCATGATCTGTGGCAAATTCTCATCCCTGGGCATCAGCTGCCTGGAAGTAGACTCAGTGATGTTGGAGGGGCATGGTGGGATTGAGACCATCCTTTAGGACTGGTAGCTGTGTGGGAACAGGGTGAGACCTGTGACTGCTGGCTTTCCCCGACTTCCCTGGCAACCTGTATGACTCAGCAGAGGCAGCCATAACCCCTCAGGAACATAATTCTATTGGCCAGGGAACTACAAGGCCATCTTCTACAGCAGCCGCAGCAAGCCCTCCACTCCCCACCCTCCCCCTACCAAAGAAAGTCTGAGCTCAGATACTCCTATCCCTGCGACTACCTGGTGGTCTTTCTCTACCCAAGCCGAAAACAAGGTCATAATCTCTTGGGAGGTCTATGGCCCTGCCCACCACCTGAGAAACCTGAATACTTAACCAGGTGTCCCCGGGGCAAGTTTGCATCCTCTTTATATGACCATAGATGATGTGCTCTTGAAATTGCCACCTACTGGCTGGAGGTAAACCAACACTAAACCAATGCACTAAACAAAAATACAACCAAGGACCCCTACAAAGTCCACTTCATTCCTCTGATACCTCCACCAAATAAGGTGCTGGTATCCATGGCTGAAAGACCTGAAGACAGATCACATCACAGGACTCTTTGCAGACACTCCCTAGCACCAGCCCAGAGCCCAGTCGCTCCATTGGGTGGCTAGACCCAGAAGAACAAAAACAATTATTGCAGTTTGGCTCTCAGGAAGCCTTATTCCTAGGGCAAGGGGGTAACACCACATCAAGGGAGCAGCCTGTAGGACAAAAGAATCTGAACAACAGCTCTTGAGTCCCAGATCTTTCCTCTGACATAGTCTACCCAAATGAGAAGGAGCCAGAAAAACAATTCTGGTAATTTGACAAAACAAGGTTCTTTAATGCTCTAAAAAGATCATACCAGATCACCAGTAATGGAGGCAAACCAAGATGAAATCTCCAAATTGCCAGAAAAAGAATTCAGGTCTATTATTAAGCTAATCAAAGAGGCACCAGAGAAAGATGAAGTCTAACTAAAATAAAATACATGATACAGGATATAAAGGGAAAAATCTTCAGTAAAATAGATAATATAAATAAAAAATAATCATAACTTCTGGAAATCAAGGACACACTTAGAGACATGCAAAATATACTGGAAAGTCTCAGCAATGGAACTGAATAAGTAGAAGAAAGAACTGTAGAGCTTAAAGACAGGGCTTTTTAATTAACCCAATCCATCAAAGGTAAAGAAAAAAGAATTTTAAAAAAGAGAACAAAGCCTCCAAGAAGTTTGGGACTATGTTAAATATCCAAACATAAGAATAAGTGGTGCTCCTGAGGAAGAAGAGAAATCTAAAAGTTCGGAAAAAATATTTTAGGAAACAATCAAGGAAAACTTCCCCAGCCTTTCTAGAGATCTAGACATCCAAATACAAGGAGCTGAAAAATCACCCAGGAAATTCACTGCAAACAGATAATCACCTAGTCACATAATCATAAGGCTATCTAAAGTCAGGCAAAGGAAAGAATCTTAAGAGCTGTGAGGCAAAAGCATCAGGTAACATATAAAGGAAAACCTATCAGATTAATAGCAGATTTCTTAGCAGAAACTCTACAAGCTAGAAGGTATTGGGGTCCTATTTTTAGCCTCCTTAAACAAAACAATTATCACCCAAGAATTTTGTATCCAATGAAACTAAGCTTATAAAGTTAGTCTTTTCCAGACAACCAAATGCTGAAGGAATTTGCCACTACAAAGCCAACACTACAGGAACTGCTAAAAGGAGCTCTAAATCTTGAAACAAATCCTGCAAATACACCAAAATAAACCTCACAGGACCCATATAACAATAACACAATGAAAAAGAAACACAAGCTATTCAAGCAACAAATAGCACAATGAATAGAATAGTACTTCACACCTCAATACTAACTGTGAATGTAAATGGCCACAATGCTCCACTTTAAAAGATACAGAAGAACAGAATGGAAAAGAATTCACCAACCAAGTGTCTGCTGTCTTCAGTAGACTCACCTAACACACAGGGACTTACATAAACTTAAGATAAAGAAGAGGAAAAATATATTCTATGAAAAGAAATAGCAAAAGTGAGGAGGAGTAGCTATTCTTATATCAGACAAAACAAACTTTGAAGCAACAGCAGTTAAAAAACAAAAGAGGGACATTATATAATAATAAAAGGACTAGTACAACAGGAAAATATCATAATCTTAAATATATATGCACCTAAGACTGGAGGTCCCAAGTTTATAAAACAATAACCAGTAGCCCTAAGAAATGAGACATGTGACAACACAATAATAGTGGGGGAGTTTAATAATCCACTGATAGCACTAGACAGGTCATCAAGACAGAAAGTCAACAAAGAAACAATGGACTAAAACTTATATCCGGGAACAAATGGACTTAAAAAATATTTGCAGAACATTCTACCCAGCAACTGCAGAATATATATTTTATTCATCAGCACATGAAACATTCTCTGAGAGAGACCATATAACAGGCCACAAAACAAGTCTCAGTAAATTTAAGAAAACTTAAATTATATCAAGTACTCTCTCAGACTACAGTAGAATAAAATTGGAAATCAACTCCAAAAGGAACCCTCAAAATCATGCAAATACATGGAAATTAAATAAAGTACTCCTGAATAATCATTAGGTTAACAATGAAATCAAGATGGAAATTTAAAAATTCTTTGAACTGAACAATAATAGTGACATAATCTATCAAAACCTCTGGAAAACAGCAAAAGAGGTGCTAAGAGGAAAGTTCATAACATTAAATGCCTGCTTCAAAAAGTCTGAAAGAGCACAAATAGACAATCTAAGGTCACATCTCACAGAAATGGAGAAGCAAGAACAATCTAAACCCAAACTCAGAAGAAGAAAAGAAATAACAAAGATCAGAGCAGAACTAAATGAAATGGAAACAAAAAAAATTACAAAAGATAAATGAAACAAAAAGCTGGTTCACTGAAAAGATACATAAAACTGATAGACCATTAACGAAACAAACCAAGAAAAGAAGAAAGAAGATGCAAATAAGTACAATTAGAAACAAAACATGAGGTATTACTACTGATACCACAGAAATACCAAGGACTAGTCAAGGCTACTATGAACACCTTTACATGCATAAACTAGAAAATCTAGATGAGATAGATAAATTGTTTGAAGTATACAAACCTCCTAGATTAAATCAGAAAGATACAGGAACTCCAAACATATCAATAACAAGGAGTGAGACTGAAATGGTAACTTAAAAACTGCAAACAAAAAAGTCTAGGGCCAGAGGCAATCACAGCTGAATTATATCAAAAAAGAATGAATACCAATCCTATTGAGACTATTCCACAGAATAGAGAAAGAGGGAATCCTCCCTAAATCATTCTGTGAAGCCTGTATCACCCCAATACCCAAACCGGGAAAGGACATAACAAAAAAAGAAATCTACAAGCTAATATCCCTGATAAACATAGATGCAAAAATCCTCAACAAAATAGTAGCTAACCAAATCTAACAGGATATCAAAAAGGCAATCCACCATGATCAAGTCGGTTTCATACCAAGAATGCAGGAATGGTTTAAGATCCACAGGTCAATAGATGTGATATAACACATAAACAGAATTAAAAACAAAAACCACATGATCATCTCAATAGATGCAGAAAAAGAATTTAACAAAATCCAGCATCGTTTTATAATTAAAATCCTCAGCAAAATCAGCATAGAAGGAATGTATCTTATGGTAAAAAAAAAAAAAAAGCTATCTATGGCAAACCTATAGCCAATGTTATACTAAACAGGGAAAAGTTGAAAGCATTTGGCACAATAATTGGAACAAGATAAGGATGCCCACTCTCACCACTTCTATTCAACATAATACTGGAAGTCCTAGCCAGAGCAAGCAGACAAGAGAAAGAAATAAAGGGCATCCGAATTAGTAAAGAGAAGTCAAACTCTGTTTGCTGATGATATGATCATACTCCTAGAAAATCGTAAACACTCATCCAAAAAGCTCCTAGAATTGGCAAATGAATTCATTAAAGTTGCAGGATACAAATTAATATACACAAATCAGTAGCTCTGCTATATACACCAACAGTGAGAATCAAATCAAGATCTCAACCACTTTCACAAAAGCAGCAAAAAACAATATAATAGTTAGGAATATACCTAAGGAAGGACATGAAAGACCTCGAAAGGAAAAATTTAAAACACTGCTGAAAGAAATCATAGATGATACAAATAAATGGAAACACATACCATGCTCATGGATGGGTAGACTCAGTATTGTGAAAATGAATATATTGCCAAAAGAAATCTTCAACTTCAGTCCAATTCCCATCAAAATTCCAACACCATTCTTCACAGAACTAGAAAACACAGTCCTAAAATTCATATGGAACCAAAAAGAACCTGCACAGCCAAAGTAAGACTAAGCAAAAAGAATAAGTCTGGCGGCATCACATCACCTGATTTCAAACTATACTATAAGGCCATAGTCACCAAAACAGCATGGTATTGGAATAAATATAGGCACATAGACCAATGGAACCAAATAGAGTACCCAGAAATAAACCCAAATACTTAGATTTTTGACAAAGCAAATGAAAACATAAACTGGGGAAAGGACACCCTATTTAACAAATGATGCTGGGATAATTGGCAAGCTACACGTAGAATAATAAAACTGGATCCTCATCTCTCACCTTATACAAAAATCAACTCAAGATGGATCAAAGGCTTAAATCTAAGACCTAAAACCAAAGATTCTAGAAGATAACATTGAAAAAACCCTTCTAGACATTGGCTTTGGAAAGACTTCTTGACCAAGAACTCAAAAGCAAATGCAATAAAAACAAAGATAAATTAGATGAGATTTAATTTAACTAAAAAGCTTCATCACAGCAAAAGCAATAATCATCAGAATTAACAAAAAATGCACAGAGTGGTAGAAAATCTTCACAATCTACATATGCAACAAAGGACTAATATCTAGAATCTACAAAGAACTCAAAAAAAAATCAGCAAGAAAAAACAAATAATCCCATCGAAAAGTGGGCTAAGGACATGAATAGATAATTTTCAAAAGAAAATATAAAAATGGCCAACTAGCATATGGAAACATGCTCAACATCACTAATTATCAGGGGTATGCAAATCGAAACCACAATGTGATATCATCTCACTCCTGTAAGAATGGCCATTATAAAGAAATAATAGATATTATTTTTGGAGGTGGTGGATGTGGTTAAAAAGGGACACTGTTACACTGTTGGTGGGAATAAAAACTACTACAACCACTATGGAAAACTGTGTGGACATTCCTTAAAGAACTAAAAGTAGATTTACCATTTGATCCAGCAATTCCACTACTAGGTATCTACCCAGAGGAAAAGAAGTCATTATACAAAAAAGATACTTGTACACACATATTTAGAGTAACACAATTTGCAATTTCAAATATATGGAACCAGCTCAAATGTAAATGTCCATCCATCAATAGGTGGATAAGAAAAATGTGTCATATATATATACTATGCAATATTACTCAGCCATAAAAAGGAACGAAATAATTTCATTTGAAGCAACCTGTGTTGGACTGGAGACTATTATTCTAAGTGAAGTAACTCAGGAATGGAAAACCAAACACTGTATGTTCACACTTATAAGTTGGAGCTAAACTATGAGGACGTTAAAGGGATAAGAATGATATATTGGACTTTAGGGACTAAAGGGAAAGAGTAGGTAGGGGTTGGTGAGAGAAAAAAAACTATACACTGGGTACAGTGTACACTGCTCAGGTGATGGGTGCATCAAAACCTCAGAAATCACCACTAAGAGTTTATTTATGTAACCAAACACCACCCATTCCTTAAAAATCTACTGAAATAAAAAATAAAAGTAAATGAATAAATACAAATTAAAACTCCCCAACTCATTAAAAAATATACTTTTGTAATAACACTGACATAAAAAAGATACAGCTGCTTTTATTAAATTCTAAAATTAAGCAAGTCTTTTTTGCCAAATATTTATTTAAATTTTGTGTAGTTAAATTTTTTATTATGGTTCTGAATGGTTTCATGAAGAATATGTGTGTGTGTTTGTGTGTGTGTGTGTGTGTCTGTGTGTAGTACATTTAAAGTATTAGTTCAATTACATATATTTCAGATAATTTTAGGAAATTTTTATTTATATAAGCAAGTATTTAGATATACCAATCAGAACAGGGCTCCTTTAATTTAAGAGACTTTATAATACATATTATTACCATATGGAAGTAAGAAACATGATATATTCACACAAACAAAGTTGAAAGTATTTTTTATTAGAGACACATAGACACACAGGCACAGAGAAATAGAACTTACAGCTTCAATTCTTGTTCAGGCATGGGTCAAAAGTCAACACAGAAACAGTAAAACTCCCTAGTCCAGATGGAAGAGATGTTCTCCTGTCAGAGTGCATGGAATTCTTAATTGATTTTAGATCAAAAAAAGAGAAAAAGAAAGATAAGCCAGATTCTCTGTTCTCTTCACTCAACAGTCATTAGATTTCTATACACCATTTATCTATTTAGAGGGATCTCCAAATTGTCAGACCCTAAAATCAAGTTCACGATTGCTGCCAACAAAGGGGAATAACTTATTGGCTGTAAATGAATCAAAACAAAAGAGAAACACAAAATTAGTAGAGAGGCAAATTAAAACTAGAAAAATAGAGAATGAACAATGTTCTCTCAGTGCTCTGGATTCACCTAAAGACAGCCAAGAAAAGACACATTTGAGTTTTAACCACATAAGAGGTGCAATTCCTTGTCATTAAAGATAATTTGGATCTCGGAAGTGAATATGTTGGGCATCTCACTGGGGCTTCTAAAACAGTTAAAAATATTTTTCAAACAGAGTAAAATCATGATATTCATATAGATATGAAATGAACAAGTGTTTAGTCTACTTAACTCATGAGTAAATGGGTAGAAGTTGTAGCTGTTCAAAAAAGAATATAAAGAATACATACTAGAATATTGGTCAAGGATATTGAAATGAACACGTAAATGGAGGCAAAACTGGTTTTATTACAACATGAAAGGAGATACAACTGAACTTCCACTGGACAAGATATTGAGCATGTCTGTCAGTGACCTACAGCTTACAAAATGATGGAAACGAGCTTGAAGACAAATGCAAAGTTAGTGTCAGAGAACCTAGAGTGATGTAATCTATACTAGGCAAAGTTTTCCATTAAACCCTCATTTACTTTTCTACAATGTAGAAAGACAAGGCTTCCTTCTAAAAGTGGGTTCAGCCATTAGGATAATCAGGTTTCCACCATGAACCTGGTAGGAACCATAGGCCAAAGATCTTATCAGAGCCCAGTGTCACCAACGACATCACAAAGTTTAGGAGTCATGAAGGCTAACTAATGAGGGGCTGGAGAATGGGATAAAGTGGAGAAGGAGGAATGAACACTGGTGTCCTTAGATACTCAGGGTAATATGACAACCAAGCAGGGCCCATCTGAGCAAAACCTAGCAAACACCATGACTGGGGAAAAGAATTGTTGGAGCTCCATCAAGTATGCAAAGCTGACTTGTTTCCCAATCTTATAGAATAGAGGTGAAGTTCCCTGTAAGCAGTGTGGATCACCTTCTGCAGGAGGAATGCTATGGCCAGTGACCTTGAAAGAGGGATAGAAGTTGGCATCAGATGGGATGTCTGAATCAGTGATTCAGAGATGAGCAGTTTCTAGTGGTGACAGTGCAGACTGTGGCCCTGGTGGAAGGAAGTGACTGAGGAGGCACGGGAGAGAAGACTTCCTCACTGGCTCTGAGGAAATCAAGGCCTGTGAGGCCAGGACACTGGCTGGGGGATCCTCTTGGCACAATAAAATCGGAGAATTATGCTGGCAGTTAGGATGAAGCTGAAAACTATGGCAAAAGTGCTGAAGGTGTTATTCATATAGGGAACTTCTAAAGGTCAGAAGGTGATGGCAATGGGAAAGAGAATGTGGCATTGCTGTTGATATGAACTTAATGGAGCAACAACTTTCATATGAAAAGAGAGATGAAATGAGGTAAACTATAAAGAAATAAAGAAAAGCCTGGTCATGTTGACTTCATTTACCATTTATTTATATATACTGCACCTCATTCCAAAAAAGAACTCAAGACAGGGATTATTAAATAATGTTGTGATTCTTTCTGTGATATATATTGCTCTGTCCTCTCTGTGGACACCAGTAAATTAAATAATAATATTACATATAAGCTACTATATGGTCTAAGACATGAAATTCAAACAGTTCTTAATGATTATTATTAATGAATGGAATAATTTATGAATATATCTTATTGCAAACACAATTATCAATCTCATTCACAGATGACACAACTAATCTAAGAATCGTAATAGTTAATAAAGCAACATAGACTTATCAATGGTTGAATATGTTCTGAGAAATATATGTATATTCTATGTAAATTCTATCCCATGTGATGTACCCAAGAACATGTAATTCTTATTAATACCTTCATGTTCTGTGTTAAGTTAAAACAAAGAAAAATGATGTCACCTGGAGACACCATTAGGAAATGAATCCCTCCTGTGTGAGTTTCCCTGTTTTAGGTTTTCACCCATTTATCATATCCTCTAGGGCCACACTCTGCTGCCTGCCAGCCTTTCATAGACAGCTGGCCAGAGGCTGCTCAGCCAGATACAATAGCAGGTCAGAGGATTTGGGTTGGAGATCCCTGTTCACCACTTTCTGGCCATGTGATCTTAGACCTGCATATATACTCCCTGTTAGCAGGTTTCTTTCTGTGTAAAAAGGGGGTAATAAGAGTCCCTCCATCTGTGTGTTTTCCCAAAAATTGAGTCCACTTGGGCCTGTGAACTGCTGCTCCACACAGTGCATGCACAGGGTCACCCTTAATAAACAGCTGCATCTGTCTCCTTCCCTAACAGCGGACATGCACATGGGCTTCTCCAAAGTGCAGTGGGACTGGTTCTCAGGTGACTGCTGGGCACTTAGACCACTGGCTGTGAGAACCATATCCTGCTGAGCCCTGTGCCGAGACAGGAGAGTGCCCAGCAGAGGAAGAAGACAAGGGTAGAGGGATGAGCCAGTCAGTCCCCACTCTGGTGTCCCCTCTGCTCCTCCTGACTGGTGACTTGCTCTCCCTCTACCTCTGTCTAAACAGAAGGACAGGATTTGACTTTTGGCTATTTCACAGGAGTGCCTAGAGGATGAAGGAAATAGCGCTGGGGTTGTACTTAGAGATCTTTGGAAGAAGTGCTTGTCTGAATCCCAGAAGCCTTTTTTGCCACATCATGTCCACTGAACTTTATATTTACAGGCACCTCATTGTCAAAATGCCTGCCCCACAAGTTTGTGATTACTTATAGAGAGCCATGAAGCATTCCTAGCATTAATCAAGCTCATTTCTTAATTTTCTGTTCATTTGAGTAACTAGTTTCTCCCTAGCAACTGCAGGGGAAGAGTCACCTTTATGTGATCATGTGATGGTACTAACACTTCCATCTCCCCTCCCACTGCCCTGAAGTAAAGATATCTGTTTGTTCAGACCATTGATATTTCATATTCTGGTGTCCTTTGCCCTACAGTGCATGCCTCAAGGATGTGTAATGCCAGAGAACTAATCATTATCCTAAATCTTGACAGATAAGTGTCTAGCTGTCTAATTTTGAAAAACTTTATATTTTGGCTTATGGCTATGGCATGTTACAACACAAAACATAATTCCTGAATATTTCACAGGACAATATTGCAGAAAAATTCATTCTGGGCCAGAGAAAGTGTAGTAGGTGAGTTCATCATGTCAGGTTAGTGCTTCTGTGTCATCACGTGATCACCTTATAGTTTATGCAGTCATCAACACTAATGATCACTGTGACTTCTGTAAGGAGCCAGGCTTCCTGGGCTCTTTCAGAATCCATTTGACGCCTGAGTTGGAGTTTGGAGGTTGACCTTGGATGAGCCCCTGTTACAAGCCCTCTGCAGAGTCAGGGGGCATGGGCGGGTCAACAAGAGACACTGCCATCCTGTTAAGAATTGTGCTCAGGTGTGCTTGTGGATTTCACAGGAAACATGGAGGCCATGACCAGCATAGTGTCAGGCTAGTCCAGCACCCTGCCAGATCTCCATTCCACATGTGCAAGGAATCACTCAGAGGAGGCGGGGAGGAAGAGGGAAAATAACTCCCCTTAGGAAGGCACAAGACTACCCAAGTTTAGGCTTTTTGTATATTTCTAAAATGTTTAATTTTACTGTATCTAATAGAACTTCATTGGATTTAATAAAGTGGCCCCAAGCAAGTTCATGCTGTTTCTCATATAAGCACTGATGTGGCTTGTATATTTGTCCCCACCCAAATCTCATGTTGAATTATAATCCCCAGTATTGGAGATTGGGCCTGCTGGGAGACGACTGGCTCATGGGGGTGGATTTATCATGGTTTAGCACCATCCTCTTGGTGCTGTCCCTACAATAGTGAGTGAGTTCTTGTGAGACCTGTTTAAAAGCATGTAGCACCTCCCACTTTCTCTCTCTTGCTCCTGCTATTGCTCCTTGCTCAGAAGTTGCTGATGTCTGGTAAGTTACGTAAATGTAAAACCAGGCACCAGCTGAGTTAAAACATACATAATCCTGAAAGCTTCTATATGTTAATCATGAGCCATGTGATGTGTCTGCTTTCCCTTTACCTTCTGCCGTGATTGTGAACTTCCTGAGGCTTCCCCAGAAGCTGAGCAGATGCCAGCATCATGCTTCCTGTAAAGCCTTCAGAACTGTGAGCCAATTAAACCTCTTTTCTTTAGAAATTACCTGGTCTGTTGGTTCTTTATAGTAATACAAAACAGCCAGAGTTATTCTTCTTCTAATTTATTGAAAGTCTCTTAGGCCAGATATCCTACTAGACATTTAATAGATATTATTTTATTCTATCCTACTAATTAATATATAATAGCACAATTTAGGAAATTGAGTTGAAGAGATTGAGTAACTTTCCTAAGACCACACAGCTAGTAAGATATAGTATATCCAGGACTGTAATGAAGGTCTGTCTGATGACTCAAAGCATTATGCTCCTTCAATCTCATTTTAATAAACTTTGTTCCAGCATGCTACATAGCATTTTATACGAAAAATCAAGACCAATGATCTGAGATCATAAAGAGTATCTGAAAATAGACTGCCATGAAAAATATGATAATCTAAAATCTTTATAAAGTCAGTGATAAGGCCTGTTTGGATTACTCCTCTATCCCTAGCACCTAGAGCAGTGACTGACCCATAGAAGAAGCTCACTAACTATGAATACATTGAATGAATGAAAGTATGAATGAATGATCTTAAAAACTGAAGTTGAATAGGAAGAATTATAAACCCAGAGAATGCTATAAATTAAGTTAAAAGAGAAGGTAAAATTGATATTAGAATCAGCGGCTTCGAAAATGTATTGTGAGTAGATCCAAGAGACAGTCAGTTTACTAGATCTGTACTTCTCAAACTTTACTTAGTGTTCTTCCAAATACCTGGGGATCTTGTTATAATGAAGATTCTGATTTAGTATAAATGGGGCCTAAGATTTCATATTCTTAACATGCCTGCTGATTATGTATATGAGGCTGATTTAAGGACCATAAGAGTAGCAAAGTTGGAGTCTCTTAAGTATCCTCAGGGTATCTTTCTCTTAGGATCTGGAGCATTGCTTGCTCCAAACAACACAGAACCCAAGTAGCCTAAATGATCTGACCTGATGTTATTGATTAGCAGTTCTATTGAATTGTGTATATTTTAAATCTGGTAGTGCCTGGTTTTACATTAATATAACTTATCAGACATCAACAACTTCTGACTATTCACCTAGAGCTTCACCTAGATGATCCCCAGGCATTTATCACTAGAAAAAAAATCAACAGAGTCCAAGCCTATCTTTGTTGCTCTCCTAATAATCTTCTTGTTATCTTCCTCCACTTCTTAGAACCCTCTCTTCCATCATAGTATAGCAGTGTAGAGATCATTCCTTAAATGTTTTCTCTACTGAGAAGACACAGGCTCCAAAATTATATTTCCTCTTTTAACCATGCCATCCACACACTACTGATGATGACAAGGTAATGATAATGCAAAACATTTTAACCTCTCATGACAGATTTTAGACTATTTCAGTGGTAAAAACGCTTCAAGTCTAAGTTGCATACAACTCATAGCTTCTTGAGGTACTACAGCTCTTTATACTATATACAAATGTGAACATGTCCTTAGCTGCCTGGTTAACTGTAATTTTGACTTACATAAGGAAAGCCTCATCCATTACACCATAAATTCATAGGGCAACAGCCTAATCCATTGTTGCTTTCCACTGAATCTCCAATGCAAAGTACAGTGCCTGACGCATAATATGCTGAATAAATATTTATTGAATGAATGAATGTTTGCATATTTAAAAGAGAAGCATGTTTATGTTAGTAGATCCCTAGGGCAGAATCTTTCAAATTGAGGCTTGGGGGTTCTCAGGAACAATTTAAAAATATTGTGCTGCCTTCATTTTGAAGATAATCCAAAATATTAACCACTGTGAGATTTCAGTGCATGGGGATATATCTGTGCTTATAGTAGAATTGGAGCCAAATAGTAGCACTGGGTGGATAAAACAAAACAAAATGCGCAAGTGAATGTTCTGCAATAGATAGAATAGAGAAAAGCTGAGGGAAAATGGAGCTATAATTTGGCATTCAATAGTATACCCATGCAGGACACAAAAGCACTATTGCAGTTGGTGGACTGAAGGCAGGAAATAGCTTTTTACAGAAGCCTATTGGTATCATGTAACCATTTGGAACATCTGGCATATTATTTCGCCTTTACTAACAGTTTCCCCAGATAAGACCAATGGTGTAAGAAGGGAAGCCCAGTGGTTCCTTTTCTATAGTTATTTATTATTTTTTAAATGTAGAAATACAAATTATTTATGGTTATAGTTATAACATGATGTTTTGAAGTATGTATACATTGTGGAATGGCTAATCAAGGTATTAACATATGAATTAACTCACAAATTTATTTTTTTTTTTTGCACTAAGAATGCTTAAAATCTACTCTGAGCAATTTTCAAGAATATTGTTAATAACTATAGTCACCATGTTATACAATACATCTCTTGAACTTACTCCTCCTATCTAATTGAAATTTTGTGCCCTTTGACCAACATATTCCAATGCCTCCCTCGGCCCCTCACCAACAACCTCAAGCAGTGATAACCACCATTCTACTCTCTGTTTTTATGACTTCAAGTGGCTCCCTTCTTTTGGACCACATTTTACTAAATATTAACTTTTAAGGAGGAGAGAAAGTTGGGATTGAGTACATACAGAATTTTCCCACATTCTTTTTATTCTGTATGGACTCAAAAATGAGTTTCAATGACACATGAAACAATAACTTACTAAACTCCTCTGTTGTTTCTCAAAATCCAAATGGCAATTTCAGCACTCCCAGCTTTGCATATGACCTATGAAGCTCATGGCTAACCATGTCTGCACACTAAATTATATGGTTTTAAAGTCCAGGCCAGAGTAATTAGGCAATAAAAAGAAACAAAAGGCATACAAATCAGAAAGAAAAAAATAACATTGTTCCTATTAGCAAATGATAAGATTTTATATAAAGTAAACCGTAAAGATTCCACCAAAACCTGCTACAAAATGAATTCAGTGAAGTCGCAGGATTCAAAATCAACATACAAAAATTAGTTGTGTTTCTATATACGAACAACAAAATATCTAAATAAGAAATTTAAAAAAATAATTCCATTTACATTAGCACCAAAAACAACAAAATACTTAGGAATAAACTTAACCAAGGAGGCAAAAGAGTTGTACACTGAAAAGGGCAAAACATCTGTTAAGGAAATTAAAGGAGGCACAAATAAATAGGTATCCGTGTTCATGGATTGGAAGAATTAATATTGTCAAAATGCTCATACTACCCAAAGCAATCTATAGATACAATGAAATTCATATTAAAGTTTCCATGGCTTTTTTACAGAAATAGATTTTTTTAAATTCTACAATTCATATGGAACTATAAAAGACCATAAACAACAAAATCAATCTTGAATGAAAATGTTAGAGGTTTCACACTTCCTGATTTTAAAACATATTAGAAATCTATAATATTCAAAAGATATGGTAATGGCATAAAGATAGCCATATAGACCAAGGTAACAGAATAGAGAGCCCAGAAATAAATCCATGTTTATACAACCAATTGATCTCTGGTAGGAGTGCAAAAAAATACACAATGGAGAAAGGACAGTCTATTTAACAAATGATGTTGGAGAAACTAGATATCCACATGCAAAAAAAATAAAACAGGATCCTTGTCTTACACTATACAGAAAAATAAACTAAAAATGAATTAAACCCTTACTTATAAGACCTGAAACTGTAAAACTACTAGGAAAACACATAGGAGAAAAGCTTCATGCATTAATCTTACCAATTGCTTCGTGAATATGCCACCAAAAGCATAGGCAACAAAACCAAAAATAAACAAGAAGGACTATTTAAAATTGAAAAGGTCCTACATAACAACAACAAAAAATAATCAAAAGAATGAAGAGGCAACTTATGGAGTGGAATAAAATATTTACAACCCACATATCTGATAAAGAGTTAATCTCCAAAATACATAAGGAACTCCTATAACTCAATAGCAAACAAAGAAACAAAAAAACACACTAACAACCCAACTTTTAAAATGAGCTAAAGACTTGAACAGATGTTTAAAGAAGACATAAAAGTGACCAACAGGTATATGAAAAAAATGTTCAATGGCACTAATCATCAGGAAAATGCAAATAAAAATGACATATATCACTTCATACCTGTCAGGATGGTTAATATAGAAAAAAGAGAGAGAGAAAGAAAACAAGTGTTGGCAAAGTTGTGGAGAAATTAGGACCCTGGTACACTGTTAGTGGGAATGTAAAATGGTACAGCTGCTATGGAAAACAGTTTTGAGTTTCCTCAAGAAACTAAAAATAGAACTACCATATGATCCAGTAATCCAACTCTGGGTATTTATCCAAAGAAAAGGAAATCAGAAATCAAAATAAATCTCTTCAACCCCATGCTCATTGCAGCATTATTTACAATAGCAAGATGTGGAAAGAACCTAAATGTGCATTAATAGATGAATGGATAAAGAAGGTGTGATGCATATATACAATGGAAATTGTGTAATATATGATGGCATGCATGAAACTGGAGGACATTATGATAATTAAAATAAGTCAGTCACAGAAAGACAAATAATGAATTATTCTACTTATATGAGGTATCTAAAATAGCCAAATTCATAGAATCAGAGTGGAATGATGGTTTCCAGGGGAAGTGTTAGGGGTAAATGGGAATTACTAATCAATATACATAAAGTTCCAGTTAAATAAGATAAAGATTGGCTGTATAACTTTGTACCTATAGTCAACAATACTGTATTGTACACTCAAAATATTTTTAAGAGGGCAGATCTCATGTTAAGTGTTCTTCACACAATAAAATACAATTTTTAAGAAGAAGATAGGGAAATTAGGAGAAACCAGTAAGAAAAACAAATCTGAGAAGAGCATTTAGAAATCTAGAAGGAAAAACAGGCAAGTGTGATTATCTTAGAAGCTAAAAGGATAAAATGTTTTACAAAGATCAGATTGATCCGCTGTGTGTGAAGTGCTCTTGAAATTTTAAGTAAGATGGACCAGGCATGATGGCTCTTGCCTGTAATCTCAACACTTTGGGAGGCCAAGGTGAGATGATGGTTTGAGTTCAGGAGTCACAATCGGCCTGGGCAACATAGTGAGACCGCACCTCTACAAAAAATAAAAAAATATATCAGCCAAGCATGGTGGTGCACATGTGTAATCCTGGCTACTCAGGAGGCTGAGGTGGGAGGATCACTTGAACCTGGGAGATTGAGGCTGCAGTGAGCCATGATCTTGCCACTGCACTCCAGCCTAGAAAATTTTAAGTAAGATGAAGACTGAGAGTTACTATTGAATTTAGCAATATGGAAATCAAGACTGACCTTGACTGGTACACTTTGAGCAAACCAGTGAAGTTGAAGGCCTGAGTGGGGTAGATTCAGGTAAGAATGGGAGTAGATAAATTAATTAAAGAAATTGAAAAAATTTTAGGCATATTGCAATTATGGAAAAGAGATAATAAGGAATTAACTATAATAGAAATTAGAGTCAAGAAAGGTTTCCTTCTTTTAGAATGGGAGAAACAATGGACTGTTTGTATGCTTTCAGAAACATTCAGTAGTAAAGAGAAAATTGGTGATGGGAGAAAAAAGAGAATTGTTGGAGTGATGTCCTTGAGCATGCTTTTGGAAATATAGTAGCATAAACCACCTTGGAGCAGTGATATGGACAGAGTATGGACAGTGACTACACACTGGGAAGACTGCATAAACAAGTTACCAAACCAAGTATGTAGAGTGAAGATCAGGGCTGTAGGCTGAAGTCTAACACAAGGTTAGCAACATGCAGGCCAACCATAAGTAAGCAAGAGGGCCAGTGCTGGAGAGCAATCTTAGACTATATCTAGGAGGTTACTATGAAGTCAAGGCAAAGGAAACTAGAAAACATGCACTGTAGGACAAATGATATGGCACAGAGATCATTCTGTTGTGCCACAACTCCTTTTGAGTGCCTGCAATTGTTTCCAATACATTTTCTACCACTAATTCCTGAATCAGATGGCGAATAGATCCTTTTAAGATACTATCTTTATCATTAGTTTAATTGAGCTATATTTGCAACCATAAGCTAATTAATTAAGTAATTACATAGTTTCCAATTTCAGAGTGTTATTGAGAATGCCTCCTACACGTAACTTGGGGTTTACCCAGTTTCATTTTTAGGATTATGTAATCATGATCTGCCCATAAGCAAATATTAAAACTGATACCAATATATTTTCCCATGTTTGGCAATTCTGAGAAGATGCATACTTTCCTTGTCTTACACTAAAAATACTAGAATATCTTACCCATCACTAAATCATATCATGGGTTCTTGTACTGTTGTGCTCACCTATTCAAACCTCTGAGGACATAAACTCAACCCAAGACTCAATTAACTCCCCAGTTTGCAAGACCCACCCCAAAATTATACAGCCTAGGCTTGAAACTCTTAAAATATCTTATTCTTACACATTATCAAGACTCAATTCAGATGATGCTCTCCCTTACTGTAGTTGACCTAGTAAACTTGGCTGTGCTCAATCAACAGGTTAGTTTGTTCATCTTTTGGGGGAGTTAACAGTCGATAATATTAAACAGCAAGAACTGCCCTAATCTCTGTGAGATGGTGCAAAAAGAGCAAGAGATATGCTTCCTATTCTTAATGATTTTACTATTCTCACACCAAAATGTGTAAGTGCTACAAGAATTAAAAGATTAAAAAAAAATAGTGTCCATTACAGGATACCAGGGAAGATTTCAGAAGGACATGCACTCAGCTTTGATGTGCTTGCAAAGCTAGGTTAGGAATTAAAACACATTTTTAAAAAATCTCAGCAATAATGGAATCCAGAAAACAACTGTGTCTCATTTTCCCATCTGAAAGTTCTGTTGGCACTTTGTCCTGGCAGAGGTCTACGAGATATGGCAGTGGGATGAAAAAAGCTAACTGAGTAGTCAGGAGAGCTGGATTTCATTTCCAGGTCTTCTAATAACTCACAGTCTAACCTCTGATAAACCACTTGACACATCCGAATTGGACTCCCTAATGTAACAAATGTGGGAGGCAGAATATATGATCTCTAAAATCACTTTCAGTGTTAATAGTCTACACATCTAGCTCACTATTTTGCTTAAATAATATAAATTTGCTTTTAAGTTGGCACAAGTGAAATCCAAACACTATGAAACAATTTTGAAGTATGTATCATGCCAGCATCTGTGTTCTGTTTGCATTTACAGATGCATATTCGTGTGATATATACAACTCATATAAATGCTAAAGGAATGCTTGACATAATGTATGTGGAGAAAGAATATGTATTGCAGACCTGCTATGCTTGCTCAGGAAGAATCATCTCATTTAACCTATTTTAGACTATATTGAGATGTAAGCTATTTTATTTCCTTAATATAAAGATATTTCAGTTTTAGATTAAGACTGAATGAGTCATATAGACATTCCATAAATTGATAAGGAAAGATCACATTCACAAATATAGTAGAAAATTCAATCATAAAGGAAAATAGAATTGCTGTCATCTGTTCTAAGTCAATAAAGGTATATTTGCATGTTGTTTCCTGTTTCACATCTTATATATTGAGATGTTTAGTCATCTGCATTCAAATTGGCAAAGAGAAAAAATGCTGTCAGAGTCATCTTCCTAAACCATACCATGTTCAAACCTATGATGGGGTTAAGAAGAATGAGTTATATGGCACAGACCTAGACTCAACCTACATCTTAGAGTCTAACTCAGCTAAGCCCAGTATAGATCAGCCAACCCCTAGCAGATCCACAGATGATGGAGTGAGAATTAAAGATTGGTTTTGGAAGCCACTGAGTACTTAGTTTATTATGCAGTAATAATATGGAAGTAGCTAAGTAATAGATCAGGAAAATACTATAATGGAACAAAAGTAAATAATTCTTTATGCCTGAGCCAGTAACACAAGCTATCCTGCCCAGTAGAGCTAGCTATTCATGTGGAGACATCACCACAAATCAAGGCTGGTAACATGTACTCAAGTTACTGGGAGAGAGAGGGGAATATAAAAAACTCATTTAATTATTTAAAAGCACATTAAGTAATGACAATAATAAATAAGAATCAATTTTTAAAGCACTAGGCTAAGCGGTGATGGGTATTTCTATATGAATATTAAAGGCTTTTAATTTAGGAAAATATGCTATTTTCAAAGTACCTAACATAATGTACATCAAAGTGAAAAAAAAAAGACTTTCTGGGGTAAACACCAGGAAAAAGGAGAGACCATCTTGCTATAGCAAAATAATTGTGAATACTAAATCAAGGAGAAGGAGTGGTGATGGAAAATGTCTACCTTTATCTGATGTTATCTCACAGTCTAGTGGCCTATATAAAGTGACAATATAAGAATAAGGCAACATAAAATTATATACATGAAAGCAAATGTGTAACAAAAAGTCTATAATTTTTTATAGAAGAATTCTACATAGATTCAATAAGCACATATGTAAAAATAATGTATCAGTGCCACTGTCTCTTTCTTATTCTATAAATTTCTCTCAGATTCTCTAGAGATGTTACACAAATCTTGGTCTCAGAACAGAGTTAGATATTTTGGTTTTGATACTTTGAATAACCTGCTTTGGAGTTGATATTAGAGGAACATTCTTTTAAAGTATAAAGTACATACACTATTTATACATTTTATTATTATTCTAAAAGTTCATGAAGGAGTCAACTAAGAAATAGAAAAATCTAATTGGTCATTTGAGTCCTTGACTAATGAATTTTAAAATATGTCTTGCTCTTGGGGGAAAATAGTTATTAAAAAAAAAACAATTTTAGAAAAGGAGTACAGTCCAGAGTTTTCTTTAAGAGAATATATAGATAAGACCCTGCGCTATTTTGTCACCTTCTGGCTTTCCCATTTCAGTTAATCAAAGTTCAATTCTTGTAATTACTAAGGCTGCAACTTCCACTAAAAAATTTTTTTCTATCTCTCACCACACATACCCAGTCATGTACCAAGGCCTAGATATAATATGACTTTTATACATCCGATGCTGTCAACCTCACTGTGACCTCTTTCCTCTCATTTACCCTATTTCAACAGGTTATTGTGAAAGATTATCAAAAATTGGCCATAATTCTTTGAAGCAACTCTCATCAAAAGTTGAGTTCATTTTCCTTTCCATTGGATATGTGCTAGCTTTATGATTTTTTATGCCCAAAAGAACTTGGCAGAAGCATGCAGTGTTATGAACCTTGATCATAAGAGCTTCCAATCTTCCACACCTGGAAATGGTTTCCATCATGTAAATAAGCCAAGGCTAACTAGTTAGATAATGAGAGACACATGGCTCAGTCAACCCTTCATCCAAGCCTCAGTCAGCCCATCCTGAAACAGAGCTTCCCTAATGACCAACAGCTGACACTGATACAGGCGCAAGACCAGAAAAACAACCACCTAGCAGAACACAGCCCAAATTGCCCATTCATTAATGAGGCACAAATAAAATAGTTGTTTTAAGCCACAAAATTTATTGTTTGTTCTGATTTAGTTTGCTACACAGCAAAATCTAAACTGACATATCTACAAATTCACTCATTTATGTTAGTGTATCACTTCCAATCTGTTTGATGTATAATTAAATGAGACGTATAAGATGATAAAAGAACAAGAAATGGCAGGAAATAAAATATAGCAAGAAATTCTTGAGGGCTAGGGGTAGGATAAAGATGATAGAAAAACTTCTCAAAAATTTAAAAATCCTAAGATCATTCTCAGAACCATTTTATTATCATCTCCCTAGCTCTTGCTTCTCCTTTTCTCTCCCTAGATTGCAAACCAACTTCCTATTGAAGACAACTGAACTCTAGTATTTCAAAGTTGATCATCATAATAAAATAGCTCAAATGTGTAGAATATGTTTGTTACATGCCCAACATAATCCTAAGTAATTTATGCTTATGACTTCATTTAATCCTCACAAAAACCTTAAGAGATAGGTATAATCATCATCCTCATTTTGCTAATAAGAAGACTGAAGCATAAAGAGGTCACCCATCAAGTTCACATAGTGAAGGGCAGAAAAGTACTTTAACCTCAGGGAATCTGCCACTAGAGCTGATCCTCTTAATAATTTTACTACTTCCCTTCCACGGTGCAACACTTGGTTGGAGCTCAGTAGCCACTGTCTTTGCTCTCCAGTTCCCAAAGGGTCAACCTCTCACATGGTTTCTTACCATAACTATTGCCCTCTGAAAGCATCAGAGATCTACTGCATTCCTCATCCTCATCTAGATTACTTGGCCTCATAATCTAATTACCTGGGAACTTTAAATATACTGATACCTAGGCTCCATCCTGGAGACTCTGATTTAATTGGTTTGGAAGATGGCCTAGACATAGGGATTTTTTAAAGCTCCCCAGGTGATTCTAATGTATAGCCAAAGTTGATAATAAGATAAAAAAGCATGAGAGATTATTCATTTCCCCTCCCACTCTTTTATGTTTCCTGAAGAAGGCAACTTATAAAAAGTACTTTATAAATAAAAAATCAAATCAGGTGATAGCAGAACCAGCAATACTTGGAGGCAGAAAAGGAGATCACCTCCTTGATAGGTCTTTAGGTTCATATTCAAAAATGTCTTTCCCATATGTCCCACTGAACACTGGGAAAAGTTAGCTGTATATATCACTGTAGTTTTCCATCATCACCTATAAAAATACAGATCTCCCCAGTGAGAGTAAACTTGTTCATATATATTATACAGCTGCATCTCTTCATTTCCCAGATGACTCTCTGCAAGCTCAGATTGGGGTGCTGAGAGAAAGAGAAGTTTAATTGTTAGAGAAAGGGAAGCCTACTTTTGGATCACAGGAGTTTGGGGCAAGTTAGGGAATATGGCAGAGAAGTCTGAGGACTTCTGAAAATGTGTGTGTCAGGATGAGGATGAGGAGTGGAATTAACAGGCTTCAGTAGGGTATTGTAGTATATGGAGGATTGCCAAATATTGCTTTTTACTTTATCCTGGATTCTGATAACAGTACTTTTTCCCTTTCTTCATAACATCTATTTGTTCACTAATTTAAAATGTGCATAAATTATCTTCAGTGTAAAAAACCCTACTGAAAATGCAAAGCTGTCAAAAGATACATGCTCTCAAGGAGTATAAAATCTTAAACAACTTTTGATCACATTTAGAGAAAATAGTATTGAATCTCATTCAGTTTTGTTAAATTTAAGATCCTAAAATGAATGCATAATTTTGGGTGACCTGGAATTACTGTCTAATAAACTTTCATAATTCACAGCAATTTCCTATATCATTGATTACTTTAAGTCCGGAAATGGAACCTAAATCACTGAGAAACACATCTTATTCTGAACTAAAGCAGTGCCCTAGAAGTAGAAAAATTCACTGAGGAATTTTTGTAGCCAACAAAGTCTTTATGAAATATAAATCAATATTAGAAACAAAAATTAAATTCATAACCCCAGAAACTTAACCTAGACTAATGGAAGGCTTGACAACTTTAGCAGAACAACAAAGGGAATTTTTCTTTCATCTCAAGTATATATGAAACCATTCTCCTAGAGAGTGTGAAAATATTGATTTTCACTTGTTTGGTAAGACCTATTGTAATATCTGACCTTCTAGCAAGAGTCACTACCCTACAGTCAAGACAACGGTGACAACGGTGATAGTATGTTGAAAAAACATAAGCCAACAGTTTAAACAGAATTGTTATATGATACTAAGGACCTGTATGTTTTTAATAATCATAAGGATTATAGAGGACCAAGAGGATCTTAAAAAATATATACAATTACAACAAATTGTTCCAGGGGTTTCTCAAACCTGACTTAACTACAAAAATCTTCCCTAGTCTGTTGACATTTCTGAAACTCCCAGTTATTTATTCCTTGATGATCTTCTGAAGAAACGAGATTTGAATTGCATTAAGACATTATTTAGAATGGGAGGAATAAGTCATTAGAATTATAAGGTCATAGAATTATAAAACTTATAAGATCAAGGGCTAAAATAGAAAATAAACTAATGAGCATCTGGTCCAGCTGTGTACTCAAGTATCATGGGGGGGAGAAGGTGTTAAAAATGAAGAAGATTACAGGGCCCTATCCTCAAAGATCCTGACTTATTTTTCTTGGTTGAGACCTAAGAATCTGTATCCCAAGTGATTCTACTGAGGATTATCTGAGGTCCACACTTAGAGAAACCCAGCTCTAGTCTTTGTATTTTAAAAATGATGAGGCAGAGGGTAAGGACAAAGTTGCATATTTGGAGAGTAAAGAAATACCATTCAAATACCCTCCATGGGGTCACTGTAGATTTAATTAAACATTAAGGATCTCAAAACTATGGTAGGCACAGTTGCCATGAACCTTCTTAGAAACTATATGCCACGTGATAGAGATCCTCTCCATAAGAGTCCTTGCTGCATTTCATGTGTACCACAGCTCACACAGCCCTCTGGAAGCTATGCCCTCAAAGGCAGAGTTTAGGTTCAAGGAAACAGATCCACATTATTGAGATGGGGAAATTGTCCTGACTTAGAAGAGCTATTACCCTAACAGGTACAGGCCAATGTCATTCAGGACCACACCTCTGACATAGCTTCTGTAATGGTTAATATTAGGTGGCAACTTGATTGAATTGAAGAATGCCTAGCTGGCTGATACTGTTTCTGAGTGTGTCTGTGAGGATGTTGCCAGAGGAGATTGACCTTTTAGTCAGTGGACAAGGCGAAAAAAGACCCACCCTCAATGTGGGTGAGCACCATCCAATCGGCTGCCAGTGCAGCTAGAATAAAGTAGGCAGAAGAAGGTGGGATAAGCTGGCTTGCTTCCACCCTTGGACATCAGACTCCTGGTTCTTTGGCCTTTGGGCTCTAGGACGTACACTAGTGATTTGCTGGAGGCTCTCTGGCATTCTGCCACAGACTGACAGCTGAACTGTTGGCTTCCCTGCTTTTGAGGTTTTCGGACTCAGACTGAGCCACTACTATTTCCTTTTTTTCCCCAGCTTGGAGACTTTTTGGGACTTTACCTTGGGTTCATGCGAGCCAGTTTTCCCTAATAAACTTCCTCTGATATATACATATCACCTATTAGCTCTATTCCTCTGGAGAACTCTGACTAATACAGGAAATTGGTACTGGAAAATGGGACATTGCTATAAAGATACCTGAAAAGGTGGAAGCAGCTTTGGAACTGGTTAATGGACAGAGGTTGAAATAGTTGGAGGGGAAGAAGACAGGAAGCTCAGCTGAGGGAAAGTTTGGAACTTCCTAGAGTCTTGTTAAATTGTTGTGACCAAAATGCTGACAGTGATATGAACAACAAAACCCAGGATAAGGTGGTCTCACATGAAGATGAGGAACTTACTGAGAACTGGAGCAAAGGTCACTCTTGTTAGGCTTCAGCAAAGAGACTGCCAGCACTGTGCCCCTGCTCTAGATATCTGCGGAACTTTGAACTTGAGAGAGATGATTTAGAGTATCTGGTGGAAGAAATTTCTAAGCAGCAAAACATTCAAAATGTTGCCTGGCTGTTCTAGCACCCTATGCATGAGTAAAGGGATGATCTGAAACTGGAACATAAAAGGGTAACAGAGGGTAAAAGTTTGGAATAATTGCCGCCTGATCATGTGATAGAGAAGAAAACCCTGTTTTCTGGGGAGGAATCGAGATGGCTGTAGAAATTTGCATAAGTAAAGAAGAGTCAAATGCTAATAGCCAAGACACATTGTATCTTGGAAGTAACTAAGTTTTTTATTTTACAGGCTCATAGGTAGAAGGGACTTGCCTTGTCTCAGGTGAGACTTTGGACTGTGGACTTTTGAGTTAATGCTGGAGTAAGTTAAGACTTGGGAGACTGCTGAGAAGGGATGATTGTATTTTGCAGTGTGAGAAGGACATGAGATTTGGGAGGGGTCAGGGATGGGATATGGGTTGGATTTGTGTTGTCTAAATTGCATGTCAAATTGTAATTCCCAGTATTGGAGGAAGGGCCTGGGAATTACAGGCCCTTTCTGTATTGGAGGAAGGGCCTGGGAATTACAATTTGACATGCAATTTAGACATGATCATGGAGGCGGATTTTCCCCTTGCTGTTCTCATGATAGTGAGTAAGTTCTCAGGAGATCTGGTTGTTTAAAAGTGTGTGGCACCTCCCTCTTTTCTCTCTTCCTCCTGCTCCAGCCATGTAGGACATGTCTGCTTCCCCTTCACCTTCTACACTTGATTGTAAGTTTCCTGAGGCCTCCCCAACCAAGTTTCCTGTACAGTCTGTGGAATCATGAGCCAATTAAATCTTTCTTTATAAATTACCCAGTCTTAGGTACTTCTTTATAGCAATGTGAGAATGGACTGATACAGCTTCCAAAGATCTTCAAGGGACATGTCCCATATCAAGAGTCCATGCACCCAGGAAAGCCCAAAGCTGTGACTTCTCAAGTATTTATGGTTCTTCCAACCTAGATACATCTCATCCATCCATGGGGGGCATTTTTATCATAAAATAGTTGACATATATCATTTAACTAGTTTCTAGGATAATAGAGCTAGGCAGTTAGCCAAAAGTCAATTTCTCTTGCAACATGGTTTTGTTAACACACTAACAATGGTAAATACAATTCTCAAAATGGTAACTTTTATGAGGATCTACCCAAAGGGCTCTCACTGATAACATCTCCCTTTTACTAAGAAATGCCAGTGAAGGGAACATGATGAAGAAGAGAGCATTTATTTTTAAAAACAGGTATATCTTTCACAAAACTCAATGCATGTTGCTGTGCACTCGAGAAGGTGCCTCAGAATATTAGCCTCACCTTTCTCTCATCTTACCAAAAAGAAGTCTCATTCCATTAGGACACTCAAATTTTCAAGAGATAGACAAGTATAATGGACCTAGTAAGAAATGAATTTTTATATATAACTTATTTGAGCTGGGGAAAGATAGGAACAAAGGCATCTTGATTATTGCTCATTCTTTGTCACTATGAACTTGGGAAAGTCAATTGTATTTCCTACTTTCCTTTTCAAATTCCATTCAAATCCAAGCTTATACTTGTTATGGTCTGAATGTTGTGTACCTCAGTGATTAATATGTTGAAATTCAATCCCAAATGTATGAATAGGTGGGGCCTAAATGAAGTGACTATATGGTGAGGGTGGAACCCTCCTGAATGGGATTAATGCCCTTATAAAGGAAGCCTGAGAGAGTTTGTTTGTCTTTCCGTGATGTGAGGACACAGCAACAAGCCATCATCTATGAAGCAGACAGCTCTCACCAGACACTGAATTTGCTGGTGCCTTGATCTTGGACTTCCCAGCGTCTGGAACTGTGAGAATTTATGTTGTTTGTAAATTACCAGTCTAAAGTATTTTGTTATAACAGCCCAAACAGACTAAGACAACACAATTTTTCTGTTATTTTAATGTATTAATTTCAGGCAGTTAAGAGAAGTTGTTTACATTTGCATGCAACTAGAATGTACTGCCATTTGCTAAAAATTTAAAGACTGAAAAAAGTACTTTGGCTGTCATAGTATTTTCTATATACTAATAAAATGTTTGAAATAGTTTTCATTTGCTAAAGGGAGACATAAAGATAAGCAAGATTCTCTAAGATTTTTCTGACACAGAAATGGGCATTGTGAATTTCTACAGGGAGAATAAGCATGCATCATTCCATAAACTTGTTTGACCATAGAACCATTTTTTAAACTGAACATTCACTTGGTATAAAATCTAGAAGATGCTGGAAAATATTTTTATACAATGCCTCTAAATGTCAAGTACTTTTGAAAAACGATTTTAATTTTATTATGTAAATGTATGAAAATTTTTTGGATTAAAAAATGCCAACAATTCTTATGCAACACCATTCTGCTTCTGTGAATTTAAAGACAAAGAAATTGTAACAGCTAGTGCTATTCATTCTGTATCAGTTATTTATATATTTAAATAGTTTCTATTAATCAGAAAATGACTTTGGAGAACATCTAATATGAACTACGTTAAACACTGCTGACTTAACATTTCAATAAATAATACTTTACATCCTAAAATAGGTTTTAAGATGACAAGCAATACATTTTAGTTGAATGATTATATACTTTTTCATTCATGAGCATAAGAATTGTAAGAAACTCTATCTTAAAGTGAAATGCTGGACAAAAATAAAATCCCTTGATTCAAAACTGGTTTGAGAATAAAAATAAAACAAAAATAACTAGAGAAACAAAAATTAAAACACTAAAACTTTCGTCACAATGAAAATCTTAACCTTGTTATGTCCTTGTGTGAACTCAAATAAGATAACTACCCTTAAGCATTTTTGACAACTTATAAGATTAAAGGCCCTGGGAGGACCTTAAAGGGCCTTGCCAGATTTTACAATCAAAAACGGTACTTGGCATATAGTTGCTCAATAATCATTTGTTAAATAAACCAATGGACAAAAAAGGCATCATGAAACTCTAAGACCTCCAGAGAGTCTCAATTCTGAGAAAAGCATTACAGAGGATGGTAACATTGCAGGGGGGAAGAAACATAAATTCTAAGATGATTTGGAACTGAAATGACCAATCTTTCATCTATATCGTTCCTAACACTCTCCAAGAAAGAATAGGTAACTCTGTATGCCACAAAACAATTACTGAAATGCAACTAGGAGTATTGTATATTGCAATTATTTCTAGGTTTCTCAGTACACCATATACTTTATATATGAGAGAGGAAATATACAAGATAATAGAAGAGGGGTATGATATTTAGAGATTATGGAAACTATATTAGGAAGACATCTATTAGGAGAGCAAGGAAAATTGCAATCTATCTGGGAATGAACTACTATATTTTCTTTAATATCAACTGTTCTCAGGTTTCTTGACAGAGTTAATTAAAAAAGAGTAACAACTAGAAAGTAATCTTACCTTAATGCATCCTAGGCTTTGTTAAAGGGCATTAGGTTTATGCTTCCATAGGCATTTGAGGATTCTTCTCTTAAAGTAATTTATAATAGTTTTAATTTATAATAGTTACAGGCTTCAAATCAGTATTAAACTGTGAAGAGCACACTGAAGAAAGAACTCTGTTTAGACAAATTATTTTAAATGTATCCTTTGGACAGAAGACAAATAAGATACACAATCTGTTTTTCATATATTTTCTTCTGCTTTCATTTCTATAAGTACAATAAAGCAATTCAAGTATAAAGATTAGACGCTCTTATCACAACCTTTTGTGGGCAAGTGAATCAATGTAATGTAGTGCTCAGTATCATTTGCCAGGGAAAGCTCAAGTGGAATAGGAATGGAATACCCTCCTAGCACTCTGTGATACTCATCTATGCCTTTTGTTCAAGGCCGTGATCTTTGACAAACCTAGTATTAAGTCAGTGTAGCATTCAGTAAATAAAACAAAAATTTTAGATGTTTTCATACTCATTAATGTCCTCTTTTTAACTGAGAGAACAAAGGAAGCGATGTAAGGCTATAGTAAAAGGTATTTTGTCCAATTTATCAACCCCTATACTTTTAAGTAATAATGTATGAGAAAAAAAAATACAGCATACTCACCAGTGATATGAGTGATATCAGAGCAGAGACTAAACTATTTAGTTTTCACATTCAGACCTTTTTCTGAGAAAGCATGTAATGTCTATTGGTATTAAAATAAGAATTAGCTTATATGAAGTGAAAATATTTTTCTAATGTTTTATTTGTCATTTAAATTACTGACTCATTTCTGAAGCAAAGTTAGAATTAAGGAACATGAGCATATGTAGATGTACAAACAATTCTCAGCTATTTTTGATAATAAATATCCATTTGATAAATTTTCCCATTATGTCTCTAGGAAATGTTTCTAAAATGTAAATCTCACAGTTCCTGACATCAGCTTATAAGTTCAATCTAATTTATCTCTTATTAAGAATGCATCTGTCTGATGAGGCAATTAATAGCCATTCCATTGTTCTATATTATAGTGACATTGCTATGTCCTTACTAAAGACTGAAAATGCTTTCACATATTTCCATATGATGGATCATAGACAGACTTTAGCTAAATGCCTTCATATATGCATAGTAACACATGATGATTTATTAGGCTAACAGGTTCTAAATTAGAAACTTACTGATTTGGGCTATTTGGCTTTAAGTAGTGTTATTTGAAGTCCAAATCAGTAGTCTGATATTTTCCTGGAAATATATTAATTAAGCAAAGCTTAATAATCAAATCATAGCATGTTTCCATTTATCCTACATTGATAGACATTTTAACATGACTACAAGTAGTTGCAAGGCAAATGTGAATTTTCTCATTAGATGCCTGCTTTCTAGTTAAAAATATAAATGGAAAAAATGGCAGCTGGGTTTCGTTTTTTTTTTTTTGGAAAATTTTATTCATGGTCCTCAATGATTACAAGAAAATTAATCATTCCCAGATCATTCCACTGCCTTAACAGTCTATTGCGGAACCAATATGACAAAGTGAACAGAGTCAGGCCTTGATGAAGTCATATAATAGTTTTTGATTGTGAACTTTATATGAACACTCAAAATATAAGGCATTTTCTTATTCTCAAGTTGAAAATACACCTTATCGTTAATATACCCTGAATGAATCATGTTATGTTCTAGCCATCTGGCCTTGGGCAAGTTTCTCAGACTCTCTGATATTGAAGTCATAATCAGATTATTTTAGTCATACCCTAGTCAGAATGTTTATACTATATTCCTACATCATTTTCAAGGTTCTATCCCAAAGCGTGGAATGAAGAACACTTCAATGGTTGAAGTCGCATTTATATTTTCTAGTAGGCATTTATATTTTCTAGTTTGGTGGTGCTAGACTGTAGAGAAATGAGGCATATTTCCATATTATCTGGTAAACAAATTTTTCCATTTTGATAAAGAAGGGAGGGTATAAATTGCATCAGAAGGGATTTAAAGTGGCTATCAAAGTTTAGTAAAAACAAAACCTATGGTCAACACAGTTTCAGTTGACTCTATGGACATTCTCATGGACTACAACATCTCTACTTTCATCAAGTGACATAAGGCTGAATAAATATTCTGCTTCAGATCCTCTTGACTTTCTTGTTCTTTAGCTTTTTTTCACATAATTAAAATCTTCTTGGTTATGAATGACCAGAAAATTCTTGGTCTCTATTATACTGTATTCAGTCATAAAAATCCTATTTTCTCTTCAATCCTATGAAATTACCCTACTCGAAAACAGTAATAAGGCCTAGTCCTAAATGCTATTTTTCTTAATAATGTCCTCCATATCATATAAATTCCTGATTCAAAATAAATAGGCCCATTTGAGAATTCATTTGATCTCCATATATAATTTAGTTTAAAATAGTATAGATTTTTCCAGAAAAATCACTATATCAATGCTGTTGAAATAACATTTATCTTACATTTACATAGAACTTGACAGTTTTCAACAGAACAGAAAATCCATTCCTTTTTTTCTCAAAAAGCTCCTGTGTATACAATTCGTATAATTCTTGGTTTGTGCCATTTCAGTATCATTAATCCATGGATGGCTCTCTTTTAATCTATTTCATTATTCTTATATTCAACTGAATTAATTATCTATTATGTAAATAATCTAATGAATATTCTGTTATACTTCATCTTTAAAATAAGTTTAATGGGTCAGGAGCACGAGATAATTGTTATTAGTTTAACATAAAATTGTTGAGTGTTCATTACATACCATGTAATATAATATATTTCCTTTACTAATTTGAAACAGATCATGTTGAAATTAGGGGTTATTCCATTCACTTTCTATTTGCATTTGTATAAAAATATTGTCTCTCAATTCAGCCAGTTGCTGGTTCTGTCCACAGCTTTTACCTCTTAAGTCCCTTTGAAACCTCCACAAGTCTCCCATTTTCAAAAGAAGATGTCTGCCAAACAAAACTTCAAATGAAAGAAAATCTTGATAACGTACAAACAAATGAAGCATTTGTATTCCTATATAAAAATCTAGCTCTTCTTTTTAGAAAGAAGAAAGAAAATTTACATGCCATTTTTACATTGCTTTCTATGTCGGCCCACATAGGGTTCAAAGGCTTCCAATTACTGCATACTGACATGAGCTACGTCAATTTCATCAGTCAAATATTTCACTTATTTTGAGTTTTCCTAACATTTTATCAAGAAGCAGGAGGCAAATATAAAGACTTTCCTTACTTTACTTGTTCTCCAGTGGAAAATTACTGGTAATTTGATTGACTGTAAAACAGAAGTTTTAACTTCTTTTCGAGAAGAGGAGGAAAAAATGCATTGTTACTTGAATCCTATTTTTGTCTTTTGGCTTCACTTCTGTCGTTGCTTTAAAAAATCTCCTTCCTCTCTACTGAATTTATGGACAGACATTGTCTTAATTAGTCAATATCAGAAAATTTCTTTATTTTGTCTTCTTAACAATTGTTTAGGTAGTCATAGAATTTAAGGATGAAATATTTTATACTCAGTTGTTTTCTGGCATCTATCCCTACTGATGAGAAGCTTGGTGTCATTCTAATTGTCTTTTTTTTTTTGTTTTTGGTAGTTATTCTGTCTTTTCTTTCTGGTATCTAATAAGATGTTCTCATTAACCATGATTTCTATAAGTGGATTTATTTTTACTTATCACACTGGGCATGCAATGCATAATTTTAAACAGTGGACTCCACTCCTATTTTTTAGTTCTGAAAAATTATTTGACTTTATTAACTCAAACATTCTTTTTTTTAATTTGCTTTACTAATTTCCTATAATAATTAGTTAGATGTATATTGAAGCTTCGAAAGTTATACGCATCTCTTGTCTTTTAAAAATCTCTTTGCCTCCTTATCCTGCTTTTGATATAAATTATTCTGCTCAGGAATTTTCCCAGTGGCTTTGTACTTTCTGAAGTTAATGTGTTGAGCTGTTTTTTAAAACTACTTTTTTTGGTATAATTATCCTGAAAAAATATTTATAAACTTAGAAATCACATAAAAAAGAAATATTAATAATCATCTATATTGCCAGCTTCCAAAATTAACTACTTTTCATAACTTATTTAGTTTACTCATAAACACACCCCCCATGTGCATACTTTACAAACTAGTGAAAATATGAATACAGGTATATTTTGAAAGAAAATAATTTTGAGACATCACTCATATAGCCAGGTTCTCTTCTATGCCCACCTCCTTTGCTGATACACTCCTCCTCTACACTGGTGTAAACACTATTAGAAATTTGCTTTCAATCCCTCAATTAGTTTTCAAACTTCTGCACATATGACTATGTAGTCAATCAAATTATCTTAGTGTTATTTTGTGGTTTAATTTTATTTTATGAGACAGGGTTTCACTATGTTGCCTAGGCCAGCTTCAGACTCCTAGGCTCAAGTTATCTTTTGGGCTCGGACTCCCAAGTAACTGGGATTATAGGTGCAGACCACCTAGCAGGCTACAGAAAGGCTGTGTTTTAGTTTGCATAAATATTTCATATCATTTACTCACTAATTTTTTAAAAAATTTCCCCACGTGTTGAAACATACACATTTAATGAATTTCATTTAATTGCAGAATAGTATTTCATCATTATATGTTTTACCACAGTGTATTTATTTACTCCATTTTGGTGGCCTTTATGTTTGTTTTGATGTTAGTTTTTTCTACCATAAACAACCATAAAAATAAACAACATCTTTGTGCATGTCTTTTTATATATGTGTATTAATATTTCTCAAGGGTAAATACCAAAAGTTTTAATTTCTGGGTGATTAGTTTTTAGATTTAGTCAATATGCAAAATTGTAGCCACTTTCATCAACCTTTCAATTGTCTGATAATTTAGAATTTATCCATTCTGGTGCACAGAAAATAGTGCATACATATTCAATTGACATTTTCATGACTAACAGTGAAGCTGAAAAACTATATGTGCTTATTGGCTGCTTTGATTATCTGCTTAAAGATTTTCTCCATATTTCTATTAGGTCATTTGTTCATTATTAATAAATAAGAGGTATTTACATATTCTGAATAGTGATCTTTTGCTTTATATATATATATTGAATAGAATTTATTTTATACACTCACTAGTTGTGTTCTTTTGAGAGTTTTAGGGACTCTAAATGTTTGGGGTTTTTTTCTTTTGAGTAACTGCTATTTCTTTATATCTTGAGCAATCATGAATATAATTATTTTCTAATCACTTGTCCATTTTATCTGGAGTAATTTCATATCCTGAGTATTGATTTGTTTTCTTTTAACATTTTTAATTTGTTGTCATTTTGATAAATATAAGTATTTTGATAAATTATTTTAAGAAATATGATGAATTATCTTTATTTAGTCACGTCACAGTCATTGCTTTCTCAATAAATGAAAAGAGGGATGCATGAGGGTCAGAGGTCACAGAGGAGAGAAGGCAGTATGACCACAGAAGCAGACTCAGTGAAGTAGTTGTGATAATGCTATATTGCTGCTTAGAAGATGGAAATAGGGGTCATGAGCCAATGAATGCAGATAGTTTCTAGAAGCCTGAAAAAGCAAAGAAACTGGTGTTTTCTGCAGCCTCCTGTTGATACCTTGATTTAACCCAATTAGACCCATGGTGAACTTCTGACTTACGGAACTGTGATATAATATATTTGTATTGTTTTAAGCCACTACATTTGTAGCAATTTATTTATTTTTTTTTCATTTTCTTTTTTAAAATATATATTTGATTGTACTTTAGGTTCTGGAGTACATGTGAAGAACATGCAGGATCGTTGCATAGGTGCATACATAGCAATGTGGTTTGCTGCCTCCATCCCCAGTAACAATAGGAAATTCATATATTTGCTAATTCAGTCTCCTTAAAGTTATAGTCTATGACAACTTTATTTCCATTGAGGCAGGCCAGGAGGTTGATGAAATGATTTCCTGTAACCTTCAGTTTCCCACGGGCCATTAAAGCCAACCACCATTAATCCAATTGTGCTTCCACTCCTTGTAGCCAGAAAGAGGCCAAAACATCTCACTTAATGCATAAAATGGTGATATTAACTCTCTCGCAGCTTTTCCCATTTTTTAAGGTATAAAAGATTGGACCCACATGGCCCATTTATTTGACTCTAAAGCCAAGAACATGATAATTTTGTCTGCTAGTACTCCTCAGTCAGTACTAACAGACAAAGTTATCATGAATCATGCCACATCATCTTCCTCATTTTGTTGTTGCTATCATCAGAGCCATAGAAAAAGTTTTGGCTATTTTACATTTCAACTTTTTGAGAGCAGTGCATATTTCTTCTACTCAGTCTAGTAAGCTTTTTCAATAATCATGCTTATTTGCTACTTCCACACCCTCCTGAGTCTTGAAATGCCCTTTGATTGTCATATATTTTTAAAATTACACAGTGGAAATCAATACTTTCTGGTCAACTGGGTTACCTTTGAAGGTGCCATCAGCAAGTTCTAGGACACAGATTCTCTCTGTGTGGCCAAATTATGTAATGTCTCTTACTCGCAGTTCCAATAAATTGACTCAGATCAGTTCAGAAGAGACAAACTCTGATGAGAATAAAATTAATTTTTAGAGAAAAGCCCAAAGTTTTAGGAAAGTCAAGATGTTTCTATACAGTTAATGAATACAATTGTCCATGCAATAAAGAAACCCCTCTCCAAAGTAAAAGGCAAGACAAAACAAAAAATACATATACCATGATTTATAATATATATACTATATAAAGATACATATACTATTATTTATAATATATATATAATTTCAGCCTCCCTTTGAAACTCCTTTTATTGTTCCAAAGATACTAGTATTAGATACGGGATTGTCAATTTCACTCCTTTGAATCCATCAACAATGTCGGCATTAAGGCAAGAAGTTGATAATAACTCTAAATAAGATGACTACGTCAGAACTGAGATTTGTGTGGAAAGTGATTAAAACAAATAGCCAAGAGCTATTTCGGCTCCAAAGTTGAAGACCTACTTCTTGTCATTCAGAGATCTCATAAAAACAAGTTTCGTTAAAGAAGAACTTTCATAAATCAACATTTAAACCTTAATCTCAATTTAAGTTGTATTTGAAACATTTTGTGTGATGAATATTCTAACTGCAGTAACCTGCATTAGAACTTTACAATTTGAAAAACATGTAAATGAGTGCTCTAACCTTTTTTCAACAGCTGTTGTCTAAAATCTGACTTGTAGATTACTAAGAAAATAAATACTAATTACAGAAAACCAGGTATATCATCTCTAAGGAACACTTTATTAACATAAAATTGAAAAAAAAGGCTCTGAGTAACAGTTTTAATTTAGCTCTATTCTTAAAGTTCAAGTAGGGCAAAAATTAAATTACCTGGAAATAAAAAAACAAATAGACTGACCAAAATATAAATGTCTACATAAGTTATTTAGAAAGACTATCAGGAATACATAAAACTATACATGAGAACATTAAATAATAGCATAATAATTTAACTATCTGAATCTGTTGTACTCCATCTCTATATCTCTATTTTGTATTTGGTAGAGAGCAATGTATTTCTATAGATGTTCATCATGATGTCATGATCCTTAAATTTTGCAAATATTCAAATAACAATAACTTTTTTTAAAAAAAAAGTAGAGTCATTTGTTACTGCATCACAATCTAGTCTATCCTGACAGATATGATATATCTGTCAGTTTAGTGAGAGATTTAGTGATGGAAAGAGTTTTAGGACAGAAATAGAATATCTATAAGAAGGAGTCTATTTAACTCTCTAATTTGCAAAATAGCAATATGACAGGTACAAACACTCTCTGACAACATGTAAAAGTAAATATTTATGTATGAGTAATAGGTATAGTTTGTTGAAGCTCACCTTTTTGTCTTTTATTATAAACATCCACATCCCATTAATGCCAATATATAAATAATGGCCTAAATATTGGCAATATGTCATTAATTCACTAAGATCATAATTTTATACTTTTTCGTTATTTTTTAAGGCCAACACTTTCTGCTGCTGATGCTGTAAAGTGAGAGACTTGTTAAATATTCCAATATGTCCATCCTTTTATTGCCTCTTTCCATGCCAGAGTACCCTTTATGTCTCAGGAAACAAGAATCCAATGATGGTCTATGATTCCTTTGTAATAAACCTTTCCTTTAGAAAAAGAACTCATATCTGGCTGGGCATAGTGGCTCACAACTGTGAACCCAGCACTTTGTGAGACTGAGGTGGGAGGATCTCTTGAGCCCAGAGTTTGAGACTTCCTGGGCAACATAGTAAGACCCTGTCTCTACTAAATAAATAAATAAATAAATAAATAAATAAATAAAATTGAAAAAAAAAAGAAACATAAAATATAATAGAAAACAGAAAAAAAGAGATCATATCTAATGTTTTGCCTTGGGATTTAAGAAAACATAACTATCTCTCCCAGAGGTAGATTCCCTGTAAACTACATCATTAAAGAAGATAAATACCTTGTTCTTTTCAAATGTAATCCATTCAGGGAAGAGTGACATTAGAAAGATGGTGGGATAAGAGTTTTCAGTCCTTATCCCTCTAGAAACACCAATTTGACAACCACTCACAGACAAAAGGATATTAGGTAGAGCCCAAGGAACAGTGGAGTGGCCCCAACAACCCATAGGAGAAAAATAATCCAAGAATAAACACCTTGAAAAAAGTAAAGAAAACAGTTTCATTTTACTTACATCATGCCTTCCCCAAGGAAGCACAGCTCAATGCCAAGAGAGACATTCTTGGCCCATGATTTGTCTCACCAGGAAAGTGAAAGCATAGCTAGGCAGAAGGTTGCCCAAGAGGCTTACTTTTATCTCACTTCACCCATAACACAGAGGAAACTGGCTCCACTGAATAGTCTTGGGAAAGCTAAGATCAGGGAAAAAGAATGCGATCTTACTGCAACTTCCTAAACAAAGATCCATGGTTTCTACTCACTGCATCATGAATTCCATGAACTTTGCCCATGAACATCAAAAGATGCAACACCTATGGACCCATCTAACTATCTTACATGTGTCTCCAAGCCCTCTGCATGCCATTCTGTCCATGCCTACCTGTAGCCTCTGCAGATCATGCATAAGCACACAGATATCTGGCTTAACCCTGTAGGATTGGGAGAAGGCAATTAACTTTGAG
Source organism: Cheracebus regulus (assembly GCA_963574635.1). Classification (NCBI taxonomy): domain Eukaryota; kingdom Metazoa; phylum Chordata; class Mammalia; order Primates; family Pitheciidae; genus Cheracebus; species Cheracebus regulus. Next base: position 104,630 of record CAUYQU010025800.1, read on the forward strand.
TACTTCAGAGCAATGCCCTACAAAAAACAAAAGAGAGGCTCTCAGCACTCAACCCAGCTTTGCAGGATCAAGAGAAGACATTCAAACATGATGCTTCTTGTCCAAGAGAAAACAAGAGAAGTGGAACAGGTGCATCCAACAGTAAAGATCTGAGAGACCCCTAGAATGCCAGGCTGACTGATGAAAGTCTTTGGATCCTGGAGTCAGTTAGTAAGGATTGAAAGAGGAGGTGACTCCTTGTTCATATGTGAAGGCAGCAATGCAAAATTCTAAGGAACATAAAAAATCAAGGAAACATAACACAACCAAAACAACTCACAATTTTGGTAGTAATTGACCTCAAATAAATAAAGATCTATGAACTTCCTGACAAATAATTCAAAATAACAACTTACCAAAAGCTCAGTGAGGTACAAAGTAACACAGACAAATTAACAAACTCAGAAAAACAATTTTTAAAAAATAAAAAACAAACAAACAGAAAGTTCAACAAACGTGGAAATCATAAAAAAGAACCAAATAGAAATTCCGGAGTTGAAGAATATAATGAATAAAATTAACAGCATAAATATCAGACTTGATAAAGTAGGAGAAAATAAATATGAACTTAAAGAAAGACTATTTGAAGTTACACAGAGGAGAAACATAAACATAGAAATAAAAAATAGTACAGAAGATCTACAAAATTTAGAGCATCCCATGAAGAGAACCAATATATTCACTACGGGAGTTCCAGAAAGAGACAGAAAGGGGCAGAAAGTTTATTTTAAGAAAGAATTGCTGAAAACTTCCCAAATCTTGAGATAGATATATAGATTAATGAAACTCAAAAGTATACAAAATGGAAACTCAAAGATTACATTAAGACATTATAATCAAATTATCAAAAGTCAAAGAATTTTGAAAGCAATAAGGGAAAATGACTCATCACATACTAGGGATCCTTTATAAGGCGATCAGTAGATTTCTCAGCAGAAACCTTATAGGTATGAGAGAATGGGATTATATATTCAAAGTACAAGAGAAAAAAATGTCAACCAAGAATACCATGCCAGCAAAGAGATTCTTCAGAAATGAAGAGGAGATAGATTTTGTAAGATAAACAAAAGCTGAGGGAGTTCATTATCACAACACCTGCCTTACAAGAAATGAGAAAAATACTTATGCAAATGTAAATAAAAGGTTACTACTTAGTAATATTAAAACACATAAAAATATAAAACTCACTAGTAAAGGTAAGTACCTAGCCAAATTCAGCATAATACTGTAATAGTGGTGCATAAATCACTTTTAACTCCAATATAAAAGTTAAAAGACAAAAGTTTTAAAAAGAACTACAGCCTTAATAATTTGTTAATGAATATATGAAATAAAAAGATATAAATTGTCACATCAATTACATAAAATGTAAAAGGGGAAAATATAAGTATAAAGGTTTTGTACAAAGTAAAAATTAAGTTGTCAGCTTAAAATAGACTGTTATAGGAGAGAGATCCAAGATGGCTGATTAGCAACAGCTCAGGAATGTAGCTCCCAGTGAAAGCGCAGAGAACTAGTGGATGCCGCACTTTCTGATGAATTTTTGTTGCCCACAGACCGGGAGATTCCTGGCAGAGGAGCCACATGGGTCGCCAGCGCGACTCTTTTGGCCAGCTCGGCTGTTTTGCCAGTGCCCCAGCGCGGCGCTTCCTGGTGCAGAGGATACAGGACGGACGGGCTCGGCGGGTAGCATCCCCACAAAGAAAACAGCAATTGGAAGCGCTGAGGACTGAGAGTTTCACAGCAAGCACAGCGAACCCGGGAAGGTCCGGCTATGTGAGGAACGGGCATCCGCCACAGGAAAACTAAGAAACAGAAAAAATTAATCACCGGGCGGAGAGAGATCCAAGATGGCCACGTAGCAGCAGCTCAGGATTGGAGCTCCCAGTGAAAGCGCAGAAAGTGAGTGGATGCCGTAATTGCAGACAAATTTTTGATGCCCACAGACTGGGAGATTCCTGGCGAAGGAGCCACACGGGTCACCAGTGCGACTCTTTTGGCCGGCATGGTGCTTCTCGGTGTGGAGTGTACGGGACTGGGTGCCCTTTTAGTTGGGCTCAGCTGGTCCCATCCCCACAAGGAGAACAGCAATTGGAAGCGCTGAGGACGGAGAAAGCACAGCTGAACCCGGGAAGGCCCAGCTCTGTGGGGAAGGGGCGCCCCCCCGAAGGAAAACTAAGAAACAGAAAAAACTTCATCACCAA